>VZRH01001004.1:308588-334390 GCA_013397555.1 Urocynchramus pylzowi | reverse complement strand
CGGCTCCTCCCCTGCCCCGGCCCTTCCCCGCGCCTCCGCCCTTGTCCCTGCTCTCGTCGCTGTCTCTGACCCTGCCGCTGCCCCTGTCCTGTGTCACCTGTCCCTGTGCCTTTCCCTGACCTGCCTTTTCCGTGCCGCTGGAAGGCCGCTCTCCTTCCAGCTGGCTGCCGCACGGCGCTGGCAAACTACCACGTGTGTGTGTGTGTGTGTGTGTACATGGATATACGATCCTTCAGTCCTAAGAGCTCCTGGTATGCTGTCTAGGGTGTTTTGATAGCTTGGCTCTCATCTGAGAATGGAAGTTAGCATATAACGAGGGCATACCTTTGTGATAGCACCCCTGTAAAGATTAAAATGTGCTATCCTTGTAGCCCTACTTTTTTACCCATGGATTCGCTATTTAGCTCTTCCTCCAAACAGGAAGTGCTGACTGATATTTTTATAGGTTGCAGGTGTAAAGTCTGCTAGAGAAATACGGCAGGAAAACTTTAGATTAAATTGGAAGATAGGGGACCTGTTGCTGTGTGTTGTTTGTTTAACAAAGGGATTACTGCTGTGGCCAAAGGGATAATACAAATATGTTGCTCACAACAGTTCTCATCAGATAGAAGAAAAAAAATGGTTTTCACTCAATCATTTTCTTGCAATCAAATGTTTCTGTATAAAGCTAAGGCCTTTGAAATTAAAATTTAGTCCCTGTTACACGGGATGATAAAAGCCAAAATACAAAATGAGAGCACTCTCATTGATAGCTCTTAACCTGGCACCCTTTTAGGTTATCAGCAATAAAGCCAGAGGCCATTGAGTCCCCTCTGAGATAGAGTCCTGCAGACTTGGGCTGGTGCACATGCCAAGGAGCAAACTACCACGTGTGTGTTTTCTTTTATATGGTTACATTTCCTGGTGTGCTTCTGGCTGAGAAACCAACATGTTTCTCAGTTTGTGCATCTTGAATCAACACAAAAAGGCAGAATGAATGCCTTCCTCCTGTTACTCCTCTGTTGTCTCATAAGGTGTGCTTTGAAAAGGTGACTTTGCTTTGTTGCATGCCTTGGGCTAGAAACTGGTGCCTCAAGTCTTGTATAAGATGTAATTTAAGTGTAATCTTGTTCTTCTTTATAAGTGATAAGTTATTTTTGTTTCACATGTATCTCAACGTAATAAGGTGCATTATTTGGCCCATTCCATTCCTCAAATGGAGCTTCACATTTCTTTAAGATTTTATGATCTGGGACTTTGACATAAGTGGTAATAAGAGGTCATCTCCCACATGGACAGTTTTACCTAATATCAGTAACAGCAACAGTCTATATGAGGGTAATTGAAGTTATTTTGATTCAGATATGATTGATCTGGGATCAATATGACACCCTAATTGTAATATGGCTATCATTGTTAAGATTTCTGTCTGTGTAGAAGACATATGATGTAAAGGAAGGTCTAAATAAATGAGGGACGAGGGGTTTTGGTGCCCTTTTACATGTCACTCAAACACCTGGAACTGATGATAAGAGGAGTCTCAGTGTTTTTCCTGTACCTTACTGTATGTTAATATATGTTGTGTTTGAAGATTGTTTTTTAAAAAATGGTATAAGACAGCACGGCTGTGTCTACTGACAAGCAAGCCCATGCTGAAGCCATTTGCAAAAGAGGAATGCAAGAAGTTTAGAGGAACAGTGTAGTTCTTATCTATTTGATCCAAAGTCTTCTTGATTGTTTTTCAAATTACTTTTACTACCTGTGTGTTTATCTAAAATTGTTTACATCTGGCTCACAAGAGGCTTTTATTTAAGTAGCATGATTGCTTTTTCTTTCCCCTCTGGTTGTCCTTGACACAAGAGAAAAACTACACATGGAAACTAAAGTATTACTCTCATTAAGGCCTTTTCCCTGTCTCAAGGCAAGCACAACTCTGAACACATGACTCTTCAATCTCTATGCAATAAAACCCCAGAGCCATGTTATGACCAGAAGTGGGAAATACAACCCACTTCCACAGAATAGTTGTTTCTCCTATGTTTACTTGCTCTAAGAGTAAAGTAATTCCCATGAAGTAGGTATTGTTAGATAAGTTCATCTTTTGTCTTACTACACATTAGGGTTTTTCTGTGTCTGTGACCTTCGTTAGTAGGTGTTGACAAACAGTGAAGCAGCACATTTTGTTGGAAAAAACATGGCTTAGGTCAGCCCTCTTTGAAAAAGACTGTTGCTAAAATACTGTCTGTAAACACTGCTGTCATTTGAAGAAGGATGTTGATGCCTTCAGAAAAAAAGAGAGAGTAGCAAATATTAATAAAACAAGAGGAATGCAGCTGAATGCATCTTCTCTAAATAGGCAGAATGTCCAATGTTTATGCCCAAATAAAATCAGTGGTAAAATTCCAATTTTCTTCAAAGGGGTCAGAATTTAACTCCAAGGCGTGCAAAGAGTATTTGAATAAGACATAATTCATTGTAGTGAAATAGACAAGAGCTGAAGGCAGACAAATGCATTTGAATTTGTTTCTTAAAAGGTATTTCACAGGTGATATCTTAACTGATTTCATTTTTATAAGATATTCAAACACGCTTTACATAATACACAGAAACATATAGGAAAACTTCCTTACATTTTCTCATTTGTCCAAGTGAAAAATTACTGTCCTTTAAGGTGTTTAGAGTTACAACTTTTAATCTTTTAGTTCAGAATGTATTCTATAGGATTGGCAAAGAATTCAAGTGTTTTCCAAACATGTATTTCCTAATTGTACTTGTGGTTCTTCTGGTTTACAGTTCAAACAATTGCACTTAGGATCCTATAAACCTGATATTTTTTCCCTACAAATTACAGGCTGTTCTGAAGTTGATACCGATATGAATGAATATGAAATTTCAGGGTTTTTTTTCCAAAACACTGCATCACTTTAAAAATGTACCACATCCTAAAGTAAACAGTAATATATAATATTAGTTAAATTATTTACTGTGTGGTGGCTTGGCAAAAAATATGAGAATTATTTTGAATAGGTATTAAAGTGTTCCTGTGAATGCTGATTTGCTTAATGAGTGCTATAATGAATTTATTTGCTTCTTACTGTTTTCCCAAAGGTGTTTGAAGGGGCTTTAGATCCTGCTGCAGAAAGCAAAATACAGAAGGTAAGTATTTGATATTTGAATAGGTGATAATTAAAATTGAAAAAGTAGATCCATGTATTCACATAGTGAGTCTGTTTCTCTGTCTTTCCAGAGTACGTGACCTGGAACATGTTGGTCCCCCTTTATGTTGCACTTATTTGAGCCATTTGAATGTCAGCCTCTATAAGCAAGCTCTCCTCAAATCAATTACATGATTTTTCCATTCTTAGGACAGGCTGTGTTCTGACACCTAGTGTGACACACTAGGCTAACCTGACACTGTGCTTGTTATTTTTCTATCAGCAATTTTGCATTTTGAAGTCTGTGACAAGTCATGTCACATTTAATGGTTAGTCAGTCTTTTAAAAGCCAAAATCTATTGCTTTTAGGTGGATGGAGAAAAAAAAAAATTATAACAATGGCCTGTCTACATTCTGTTTTGCCATTGCTAATGAACTTTCAACAGTCAGTCATACCTACAAAAGCACATGTTTTGTTAAAATATTTTCATCCTTTAGCTTTAATTCACTTGGAATTCTTTTGTCTTGTAAGGGTTTCAAGTTTTTGTCTTTCTGGAGCAAGCCATTCCTGTAAAATCAACAGAAGCTCAAGCAGAAGCCACTGACTCTCCTGTTGTCTTGATGGATTGTAAATCTATCAGGTGTCAATCACAGAGTCTGACTGTCCTGATATTACTTTTATGCGTGTATCCATTCTAATAATAATGATAATAGTATTAGAACAAATACTCAAGGAATCAAAGTAGAAAGTAGCTCTGCATCTATCTCCTTTCTCATTTATCATTTGTCCACTCTTCTGATTCCTTTGCTGTCCTTTCCTTTCTGTAGGGGTAGCTTTTGATTACTGTCCCAGGGGCAAACAGTAAATCTATTCTATCATTCAGCCACCCTGCTATAGTTTATTTTTCATCTCACACTTAATGTAATAAAATTTGGATTAACTCACCTTGTGTCTTCAGGTAATAGGCAAGTAAGTATTTTTCCATAGGCAAGTAAATATTTTTCCATATGCTAATTGATTTGATACTGTAAAGGGTATTAGTATCAGGATACTAAGGATGCTAGTGTTAGTTTTATGTCATGCTCCCTAGCTTTCTCTCCCTTATAAATTTAAGGACTTCCTCCACTGGTATTTCTTTCTAGTCCATAATTTCTTGTATATTGTGGGTACACACTTGAGTAGAAAAAAAATTATTTTCTGATTTGAATAATTTGAATAATTTTTTAGGATCAGTCATGATGCTTTAGTTTCTTCACCCTAATTTTCTTGTTTCTGATAGCAGTCTAGGTTTCTGGTTACATTCAACCAGAACACAATAATGTAAAGATCATTTGTTAGATAGTCATCTTCAGGCTTCATATTGTGTGTTCTTGTAAGATGGGAAAAAGGCAAATGGGCACTGGGTGGCAGATGAGTGCTATTGTTGAGGTCACTGATTATGGAGCATTCATGTATGTTCTAAAACTGCAGGCCATTTACTACAATTGGTTATTACTCTGTTACAGCAAATTAAAAATATACTCTATGTTCCCTGTATAACGAATATTTTTTGTACATTTGGTATTTATTTTTCAAGATGTTTTGCTTCAGATAGTCATCTTTCCCTTTCCTTTATGCTTTGAAGAGTTGCTGATATATTAAAGGGTAATTTGTGATATTATTCCTGGTTCAAAAACATCAGTGATACTGGAGAAGGAGGATGCAAAGACTAAATTGAGATAATCTATTATTATCTCTGTATAAAAGCCTAAACAAGGCAAAAAAAAGTGGGTGATCTGGCTTAGTACAGAGAGTGCTCATTTTCTTGTATGATTACTTTCATGCAAGCTTTGTGGGTATCATGCTGTCAGGTAACTAGGCGTAGTGTATAAAGCTTGTTTGTCCCCTGGGCATAGCATATTTTTTCGGTGTGTCAGGACAGAAAAGACTGATAAGTAATACCTTTAAAATGAATGAGACTCTTTTAAGTAATGCCAAAGGATTTAATAATATCATCAGCATATTCTGGCCCTCTAGAATATCTGTTCTTTATTCTGCATAGTACTGACATATCCTTCATCCATCAAATGTCTTCTGTTTTCATTCTTGTTGTTGTTTGGCTCTGCAAAAATATGCAGCTTTGAGATTTGGCTTACTTATTGTACTGTGGGGTATACTATCTTCTTTCAACTTTTTAAATTTAAAAGATATTGACAAAAGCAAAGTGTATTCCTCACAAGAGGAACCAGTGCCTACCTATGTTCTTGGTACAGCAGAAGTCAGACCTCATACGGCAAAATTTAGTATTGCTTTCTTTTCAGAGTGTCAAAAGCTCACAAAAGTTTTTCTTGGTTGTTGTAAAGCCGGGATCCATTAGAAAGGCAGAAAAGCAGTGTGACTAAAAAGACAAAACTTTGAATACGATCAAACATGGTAGTCTCATTATTGACTTCTACTGAAAATTGTCAGCCTTGTAGCATGGTTTGCAGGGTTTGTGTTTCCTCTGATTAGAAGTGAACATGTCCCTGCTTCTGTAAAGACATAGAACCTGTCCAAGTGAAGGCAGCAGTAGCTTTTATAGCAGAATATCCATTGTGGCCATCTTAGGAAGGCAAAACTCCTGCTATAGTTTATAAGTCAGATATTTGACAGTGTACCATATAGCTTGCCTCGTGTGCTGGGAGTTTATGAACGTATTTTCTCTCTCTGGCTGTGCCACCTGTATGGAGCAGCACTGACCTCCTTCACTCAGAACACAGTTAATAGGCTTCTGAAGGAAGAAAACAACTAAAGACAAGTGTGATGTAGGGCTTGACAAGACTTTGCTATGGTAACCCAGGACAATTCATCTCCCTCATCCAAATACGTACAATCCCAGGCACATCACATCTGGTCATGGTAACCTGGGGTACCTTACTTCTTCCCATCCCCACATGCAGAGTCCCAAGCGTGTTTTTCCTTGTGAAAGTAACACAAGATAAAACACGCTTGGGATAGCTTGCTTCCTTCATCATCTGCACTCAACTTTGCCCAAGTATCAGTGTGATGACCAGCTGCCAGTCTTGGAATTCAGACAAAAGCAGTGAGATCCCTAGGGAGCAAAACAGAACTTTGCACATATATGTAAAGGCAAGCCAGTTAATCAGTGCATCTTCTGTTATCCACCCCTGCAGTGCTATCCTTTGAGCTGTACTCCCATGCAGTTCCACCTGTCCCCCATTTGATTAGGATTGGTGTACTGGTAATGCCATGCTTTCATCACAGCCAAAGTTGTTGAGTGCTGTGCCTTGTCCCTGAGAGACTGGCATCACCTTTTTGCTTGTAATACATGGATACTTACACCCTCAGTTTGTAGGACACTGCTTGCATGCTGTATGGTTTGTTGGCCAAATTACACAATGTTCATTTGCTACACACTGGCTCTCTGGAGGAAATACATTTTGAAAATTATGGTGATTGTCTTTTAACACTACTTTATGATGACACATCTGCTGAACAAACATTGGAATGTTGTAATTTCATATCAAAATTTTAAATTTTATTCCTGCATTAGGTGGATTAGAATATTTAATTCTTTTCCCTGTGTGAGACAACTTATTATTGTACTGAAAACACCAAGAAATCAAGATCAAGATTTAATAATCTGTGTGTAAACACATGCCTGATACATATTTTATAAAATATGCACTAGCACAACATTCTCTATCACAGCTCTGAACATTCTCTACAACCTAAATAAGTGGTCCACCTTCAAGTCTAATAATTGTGCCCATCCCCCACGTACATTGACTTTTCTGTGATGTTTGGAAAGTTAATGACAACATCAAACTCCAGGACTGTTCTGCTAAACCAAGTCTTTCAAAATCAGTGCAAACATAAATGGTTTCCCAACCTCTTACCCTCTTCATTTCCTGTTCAGAAAACAAAGTAATCAGCTGCAGCAAAGTAACTGTTCTGGGGATATAGTGAATAAGCCCTTTTCTGAAGAAGTAGTTATTCTTTTAGTCAAGCAGGCAAAAAAACCCTGATGTTGTGTTCTTTCCTATATACAAATGCAGGACCAAATTGTTTGGGCTTGCTGTATTTCTGTGGTTTTGTTTGCTGTAGCTCTCCGAACTCTCTCAGGAATGCAAACTGAAATGTTCCCTGACAACAGAGATGGACAGTATGCTAAAAAGTAGCTGCTGTCTTAAACATTTCCAACAGCAAACAATTATTAATCCTGCTGAATATGTGCCATTCCTGTACCACACTTCCTAGGCCCACTAATGTTCCAACTACCTGCTTCTGAAAGCATCACTGTGTGTGAGACGAGCAGCATTCTGTCAAGAACATTCACTTTTGTAAATTTATGAAGTTTTCATTGTACAGCAATGACAATTCCATGTAACAACCCTGACAGCTATTTTTAATAGTTGTCTCTTTCTTCTTTCAGTAGGGGATGACTGTGCATTTTATGATGGGAATACAGGAGACTTTCTGTTCCCAGAATGCAAGCTGACTCCTGCCTGTTGTGGTATGGATAAAGAATTAATTATGACAATTTCTCCTTATTTTCCAGTAAATTGCCGGAAACTAGTGCTTATCATACCTGTCTGAAGAAGAAAGGACTGGAGTGGTAGTGGAAATTTTGTGTGGACTGGAGTTTGACTATCTCTTTGATCCTCTTGAGCAGAGAGGAATGCTCCTGTGCACTTTTGAATATAGAAGTGCTGACAGAATGTACCAAGTATGGGCTATCCTAACAATTAAATTTGTTAGTCACACACTGTAGGCCAGTAGAAGATCTAATAGCAAAACATTGTGTTTAGCTATATACCTTCATCCACGGATGATGTGAAAGGTCCAGTCACTTAAAAGATTTTCAAGATTCTTTGTACCAGTGGCCTTTGGGGATGCCAGATTTCTGTCAATTTTCTTTATCTCATGTAACATGCCTTGTTTTTTTCACTTTGCCTGTTCTCACTTTCTCTTGAGGATCTTTTATTTTTGTATTTTTGTAAGGCCTCCCACTGCCTATTCTTCCTAGGGTTCATTGTTTCCAGAAGGAGCAACAGCAGCCTAGAATTACATTTTCATACTTCTCACTACATTATGGATTAGATTATTCAAAAGAAGCAGTGAAACTGACTTCAGTTTTATTAACATGAATGTATTTCAGCATACAATAGCTTTGAACAGGGTCATCTTTCCTGTGGTCTCAGTTTTACACTGATTAATTCAGAAGGTTCTTGTGCTTACTCTACAAATGGCATTAATAATAATGGCATTATTTCACATCACAAAATCATGTATTATGTATAAATTGCAAGTATAGAAATACGAGATTTTAAAAAAATCTAACTGTCATGAAGTTCTACCTAATACAGGAGTACTTTCCCTACATTTGGAATAGAAGTTTAGAAGTATATGCTCAATAATGCTTAACTAAACACTACATTGTGCAATTCTTTAACTTGGTCCTTAAGAACCTGATGAAGACAAAGAAGGTGGTGACATGTTGGTAAAAGAACAGGTGATTTGGGGGTACCCTCAAACTGGTTCAGATCCAGAGGGAGAAATGGCAGCATCATCTCCTTTCTGTGGCTGGATCGGGGCCAGACAGGTGCTGCACTCGAATATGTCATCATCATATTTATTTCCAGTTGTACCTCATTTATTTCCTTCTTTATCACTACTGCTTATATTTTATCCTCTTTGCAAAAGGGTAGGGGCAAATGAAGTTTGAAGGTACTGTACCATGATTTCCCTGTCATTTTTGTAGAAGAAAGAGAGGAGCTGCTAGAAATGCACAATTCAAAGTCTAAGATAAGTGAATGGATGTTGTTGCTGTTGTTGTTGTTTTTGTTGTTGTCAGGCATCATTGGTGTCTTTACAATATTTTTCATGGCATTACCTGCCTTGAAAGGCAAATCTGAATTTCTTTTTCACATCACTTTAGAAAGTGTCCTTTGGGTTAACCTAATCCACCACTGTACAAAAGGAGCTGCTAATTACATAGTAAAGAACTGTATTTATTTTTTGGAGATCAAGGGTTTCTTCTCACCTTTCTTCACAATACTGGCTTTATGAGGAAGTGTCAAAGTGACTACCAAGTGTCTGGGTCAGTGCCTCAAGCTTATGTTCGGAACATGCTGGCCTCGTGCATCATGTTCCCCTTCTGGCACATTTTATACCAATTAAGAGAGCAGATTAAAATCAAAGTGCTGCTTTTCATAGGAAAACTCCTTTGCCACTGTTATTTGCTGGTGAATTTGCTGCAAGGCTTCTTTAGCTAAAGTGCCTCCTTTAGTCACTTCTGATTATGCAGTTTCAATGGAGGTCTTGAAGTGTTCTGATTATAAGAGTGACACATATGCAGTGATTGACAGTTATTATCAAGGGAATAGCACAAAAAATAGAGTTCTGCACAAAGACAACTATTGGAGAGGTTCCACTTCGATACAGAAGGAAAAATTAGGTAAGCATTTATGGTAAGGATGAAGATCTGGTTACAATTTTTACAACCTACTACAGAGTCTATTTGAGTCTACTTTTACTATTGCATTTGTATCTAGATATCATAGACAAATTTCTGGTGGAAATCAGGTTAATGAGTTAGGAATATTTAGGAAAGGAAAAGATATTCCTGAATATCAAATTCAAAAGACACATTTAGATACATTAAAAATATTTTTCTTTTTAACCTTCTCCTTTGTTTTTTTGACATAAACCAATCTGTACATTTCAATATTTGGTAAGGATTTAATGATCAGGTTTTTTTCATATTTTTGAGCTAGGCCTTCTGCTTCCTCCTGGGGCTTCCTCCTGAAATCTCTGGGGCTGCTTGCACTTACTGACAGGCCAAGTAGGTTGAGGCACCTGGTGGTATGGCAGTGTTTGTCAGTCCCTCTGGTTCTACTTGCATCACTCAAAATAATTTTTTAATTACTGAAGTTAGTGGAAAGGGTTTCTGGGGTTTCATCTGTAAGCCTTTGAGTTTAGCCAGTGGGGTGTTCCATCTGAATGTTTCAAAGCACTAAAAATTACTAGCACAGTGTTCTTCTGACTATTTACCTGATATATATATGGAGAGGAACATATCTCAGGTGATCAGTATTTCCAATCTAAAATGATAGCTATCTAGAATAACTTGGCTTTGCCTAGGTCCTGGTCTTGTATTCCTTAGTATGCATGTTTTACCAACCCTATATTTAAGAGTCATGTGTATTTGAAGTGCTACCACAAATATGAGCTGTTATGAGTTACATTCTTAAATAGAGCCATGGAGAATCATGAAATCCTTCAGCTTGAGATGGACCTCTGGAGGCCACTTAGTCCAAAAGCAGGTGCAGGTAGAGTAAACTGCTTGAGGCCTTATGTGGTTGAGTTTTGAATATTTCCAAGGACAGAGAATTCATAGCCACTCTGGGCTGACCACCACCATGGAAAAAAAAGTTTTCCCTCCATCTAATTAAAAGTTACACCATTTATTCTTGCCCTTCCACTAAGTATCTCTGAAAAAAAGCCTGTCTTAATCTTCCCTGTATCCTCACATTAGATAGTCATAGACAACCATCAGTCTCAGAATAACAGAATTGTTTCTATTGGAAAACATTTCATGAAACCAACCTCCTTGCTCACACAGGGTCAGCTAGAACTTGTTGCTCACTGAATGTCTTGTAACCTTTCTGGGCAACGTGTTTGACCACCCTCACAGTAGAACAGTGTTTTCTTGCATTCAGATGGAATTCTATGGTTTTCAGTTCGTGCCCATTGCCTCTTGTCTCTGACACCACTGAAAAGAACCTGGCATTGTACCCTTCATTCAAACCCCTCAGGTATTTAAACATGTGGGTAAGACACCCCCAAGCCTCTCTTCTCCAGGCTGAGCAGTCTCAGCTCTTTCAGGCTTTCTTCATATGGAAGATGTTCCAGTCCCCTAGCCATCTTTGTAGTCCTTCGCTGTCCAGTGAGTCCATCTTGTTCTTGTATTGGGGAGCTCATAGCTGGACACAGTGCTCCATGTGTGGCTTTAGTGCTGAATAGAGACAAAAGACCACCTCCCTCCACATTGCTTTCAATTCCCTTCCTAATGTGGCCTAGGAGGCTGTTGGCTGCCTTTGCCATCAGCTTGCATCACTGTCGTCTCATGGTCAGCTTGTTGTTCACCAAAAGCCTCAAATCCTTTTCTGCAGGGCTGTTCTTTAGTCAGCCAGGCCACAGCATGTAACAGTGCTATATGTTATTCTTCCCCAGATGCAGACCTCTGTATTCGTCCTTGTTGATCTTAAAGAGATTTCTCTCAGACATCCCTTTTCTGTCAGTCCAAACCCCCTGAATCTTACCTTATCTCTGATTTAAAACTACCTTATAGATCAGCTAGTCTTTCTAGTTTGTGTACTGTGTACTTGCTGAAAGACGTACTCATGGTTATTGGTGAAGATGTTTAACAGTGCTGGTCCCAACACTGACCCCTGGGTTACGCCACTAATGACTTGCCTCTAAACCAGTGATCACAACACTCTGTGCCTGGCAGGTAGGCTGTTTTAATCCACCTCATTGTATGCTTATTTAACCTGTATTTTGCCAGCTGTTCTGTGAGTCTGTTAGGGGAGCCAGTGTCACAAGTCTTACTGAAGTTGAGGTAAACAACTTCCACTGTTCTCCCATCATCCACCAAAACTGTTACATCATCCACATTGTGGAAAGTTATCAGGCTAGTCAAGCATGGCTTCTTCTTCGTAAATCCATGTTGACTATTCCTGACTACCATGTTGTGCTTCACCTGTTTAGAAAAATGGCTTCTAGGATTAATTGTTCCTTTATCTTCCCAGAGATTGTGGTGAAGCTGGTCTGCCTGTAGTACCCTTGATGTTTCATGTTGCCATTCTTGAAGATAGAAGTAATATTTTTTTTTCCTCCAGTCTTCAGGAATCTTTCCCAGTTGCCATGACATTTCAGAGGGAATAGAGTGGCCTTGCAGTGGCATCATGCAGCTTCCTCAGTGCTTGTGGGTCCAACCTCTTATGCTCCATGAGCTTATATATGTACAGTTTGTTTAAGCCTCTCTTTAATCTGTTTTTCCTTTCATGGAGGGCAAGGCATGTTCCAAACTTTCCTCTGTTTCCTGGGACTTGGGATTTCTCAAGGCCAGTTTTACTAGAAAACATGGTGGCAAAGAAGGTATTGAATATCTCAGACTTTTCCATATTCTTTGTTATCGGCACCTCTACCCCATCCAGGAAGAATTTACATTTTCCCTAGTTGTCCTTTTATTCCTTTTGCTATTTGCTACAACTACACATAGAATTCTCTTTGGTTCCCCTTCATGTGCAGAAATATTTCTAGATTCAACTCCAGGCTGGCCCTGGCATTCCTGGTGCTATCACAACAGCTCTATATTCCTCCTGCATAATCTGTCCCAGCTTTCACTCCTGTGTGTGTTTCCTTTTGAGTTCAGTTAGGAACAACATAGTCATTCCAGACTCCAGCTGCCTTTCCTTTCCTACTTGTTGTAATGGAGCTTTTTGATCTTGTAGGAGGTGATTTTTGAATATCAACCAAATCTCACAGAACCTTCCCTTCCCTTCCCTTCCCTTCCCTTCGTTTCCCTTCGTTTCCCTTCCCTTCGTTTCCCTGCCTCTTGCAAATTTCTCTACCATTTGAAGGAGATAAAAAAAAAGGGGGGGAAGGGAATTTGGTAAAAAACAAAACCAACCAAATAAAAGCCCAACCCACGATGAAAAAAACCCCTCAAGAACAAACAAAAATAAACAAAAACCAAACCAAAAAACCTCTCCAAAACAACAACAACAACAACAACAACAACAAACAACTCAGAAGAAAAACAAACCCCTCCAGATCCTCAAAACTGGAGCAAAGCCCAGCTGCCCACATCCACCCAGTTGCCTGCATCAGTGTGCTGACATTCTCAGCTGTGCCTGGAGAGATGCATACAGGTAATATCTGTCACTCACAAAAAGCTTTTTTGACTTGAAATTTGCAATGTTTATATATGAACTTTGCATGATGTGCCACCTGTGCTCTTGACTGTGTTATTTCAATATATTGAAGCAAACCAGTTTGATAAGCTTTTATTGATGCCACAGTTCTATCAACACTGTGCCTGAGGCACAGGCCTTTCTGATTCTCCAGCTCAGGGGTTCATCTGTGTCCCCAAAACTGGTCTTGATCCTCATGGTAAGAGGATTTGCAAACCCTGAAATCTCCTGCAAAGCTGTATCTGTGAGGATGGGGCTATTTCACCCCAAGTATTTGAAGCAAGTGTCTTGTGGGATGGGCATTTTGGGGTGGGCATTTGTCAGATGGAGGCATCACTTTTCTCTCCATCTTCAGCTGTCACAGAGCAGAGCAGTAAAGGCTTTTTTTTGCAAACCCACTTGTGCTCAGCATCACATCTATTAACTTCAAAGTCCTTGGCTCTCAGTGTCCCACACCCTTCATCCATCTCGTGCAGAGAGGTGCCAAGCCTGTAAAACAAAAATTGTATTGCTGAAGAGGAGGAAACTCTCCCAGTCTTGTATAAAAGGAGTGGTGTGTTTGGGTTGTTCTGCCCTTCTCCTGCATTGTCTCACCATACATGTATCATTTCTTGCTGGAGTGCGGCCAGATTTGAGGAGAGTTGCTGTACCTGCAGTAAGATCTGCAAGGAGCACATGTGGAGCATGAAAAGCCATGTTATTGCATGGGTCTGGTGGGAGCTGTGGGGTTACTGTGCTCTGGTACAGTTCCCCAACCTCTGTTCTACAGAGCTTTGCTGGGGGCAATATGAGACACTTGCACAAACTCCAACTTCTTGGAGAGATGGGTCAGGGCATGTACTGGGTCTGAAATGGAGCGAAGCTGCTGTTTATAACAACAGACTGAGGATACACTCACATTTTGGGGTTGAAAGGTGTGTTGTCTACCCATCTCCAGACCTTCTGATGTGACCTTAATCCAATCCACACTGGTGGTGGACTCTTGCCTATAACAGTCTTGATGTGATCCTGGAAAATAGAAGTGACCAGTTGCTCCCAAAATCTCTCTGGAGGGTTTCATGGCAATAAAATTCACAGAGTAAGTCTGACTCCCAAATTCATGAGACATTAATTTCCCCCATACTTTGAATGCTTCCCCAAACCCTCTTGTTCATAGGCACTTTTTTCTTCCCTGCCCACCAAAAAATCAGGACTTTTGTGTCCTTTTCAAGCCTTCTTCTCCCTATTTACCTTTTCTTTCTTGTCCTGGAGCACCACCAACTGGGAGTCCTGGTTCTCACAGCTTTTCATACCTTGAGTCCAGTTTCCTAATTCCTCAGAAAGCCAGTAGCATCTTTCCCCATGGAGCTGCCAGTCCTGGGGACACAGCTTGCAGTCATCATAGGCTGAAGAGGAGAAAAAGCCATGAGACACTCTGAAGGGTTGTCAGGTTATTCCCCAGCCATCAGCTGAAGGTACTGAGGGATTCCCCATCCCACACTCCAGCTCTTTCCCCATTGCTGAGTTTTTCACAATGTGGTTTTGCCAGCCACTGGAGAGAAGGAAGGTTACTGAGGCTGGGTGACCACAAGGACATTATTGGCCAGTGGAGGTGGAGGAAGAGTGGCAAGGAATCTCCTCCCTAGGGCTGATGCTGCTCATCCATGGAGGGGGGATCAGCAAAAATTGCATGGAAAAGAGGATTCTTCCTTGCAAGACTCCTCTTTGCCAAATAACCCTTGTGGTCTTACAACCCCAAGGGTCTAAGGGTCTCTCTCCTTGCAGTAGAAGACCCCCACAAAGGTCTCACCTGAGCATCTTCCAGCAGAGTTGGATGGGAAGGGTGATTACCTGTGGGGCTGTCCCCTCGTGGCTTGCAGAAATACTGCACCAGGGATGAAAACATGCACTGCTCCACCTGGTCCCTTCCCTGGATCCCACTGCCTAGCTGTGGAACGCTTGTCACCACTGGCTGGGGGCAGCCCTGAAAAACTTGGAGCAGTAATCCAGGGTGAGAAGCTGCAGCCATTTGGGGATAAAACACCACAAACACCACAAAATTTAGTTTCATTTTCTCATACAGTTGCTTTAGCCAGCCTGAAAAACATAGCTTTTATTCTTCATCCTTGTTTCATAGCTATGGGTATAATCCAGGTTTACTCATAATGGGTTTATTCTTGATGGGTGATGTTGCATCTCTACAGGACAACCTTGTCCCCTCCAAAGACTGAAATGCTGAAATAAACCCCAATTTCCCCTCCCTGGCTGCTCACTGGAGTGTGAGATATAGATAAGAGCTGGTTACTCACCCTGCACACTCAGCACCACCACCAGGACCAGAAGGATGAGTTGCCCCAGCCCCCCAGCTATGAGAAGGAGCCTGTGCCACCATGGACAGAAGGCAGGTGCTGAAAGAGGCCACATTTGCTTTAAAAAATGAAAGATGAAAAAACTGTGGGTTTAGAGGAAAAAAAAAAAAAAGCCCCTCTGTCAAGATGGTGAGTTTGAGCAGAAGTTTACAGCTTCTTTGCTTCCTCCAAAACAGTAAATCACCACTGATGTAGTCTAGGTTGAGGGTGGTTTTTCATGTGGGGAGGGGCTGCAGGAGCCTCAGGAGCACCCTTGGGCATCCAATGATGGAGCCTGGGGGATGGGAGACCGTCTGAAACTGGCTTAATTTAGAGCTCCTGGTAGAGCTGGAAGTTGGTGAGACAAAGGTCACTCCAGCTCTCATCTCCACCAGACAGGATTCCAGACAGGATCTCAGCAGCTTTCCTTCCCAGACAGGTGTGTTGGCTCTTGTTGGGTTTCTTGGCACCCATTTTGGCCCCCAGATGAAGAATCTTGGAAGCAAAATGGCTTCCAGATATCTGTCACACTCTCCCATCCCTTCCTTTCTCTTTCCCCCGTCTTTTCAAGCCAGGATCCTATCTTAGAAGACATTTAATCCATAACCATGTTCTCCATGATCTTGGAAACCTCAACATGGAGATGAAGAAGCAAGCAAACATAAAAGTAAACAAATCCGAAGATCTTCCCAATATTTGAAACAAGCATTTCCACCCTCCACCCCCCCCCCAAATAGGACTTACTATGATGCTTCTCAGCAGAAGAACCATCCCCAAGATGGCTTAAATCAGCATAAACTATTTCCCCAGCCATGGTTTCTCAGAAGGTCCCAGGAGCAGCCCAAAAGTGACACTGTCCTTGGACAACCCCTTGCCTTGTGAACTATGCACTCACGTCTGCATCTGGCTCCAGGAAATGGTGTTGGCTGGGACTTTTATCTGCTTTTTTGTTTCTATATATGTACATATACATATATATATATATACACACACATACATTTACATATATATACATATACATATACATATATACACATTTACATATACATGTATGTATGTATGTATGTATGTATGTATGTATGTATGTATGTATGTGTGTATGTATTATGTATTCTACACCCTTCCCTTGTAAATGGAAGCTGGTGAGGGAATGGGTGTCCTGCAGCCAGGAAGAGGTGGCACACCTGGAGGTGTAGAAACATTTGTGAGTTTGGTGGTTGTGCTAAACATCTGTGAAAGCAGAATTAATAAATAGTAATTTCAAAAAGTTTTTAAATAAGATTTTTTTGACTGTGAGGTTGAAGCATGTTAGAAGCTGGATCAGTGTGACCACAGGCAGGTGGGGAGGAGACAGGTGACATTTGGTGTTTCTTCCCCAAAATATGGGCTAAGTGTGACTTGAAATGCCTTTTGCTCTATGCAACTTATGCTGCTGGTTTTGACACAATGTTTAGCCTCTGTTTTATCCTGGGGCAGAGAGATCCAATGTGATCAAGGGTTGCCCAGCTCCTGCCCAGGAAGAGGTAAGAATCTGGATTTCCTGCAGGTGGCTAATTAATTTTATTTTGTTACTTTATTTTATTTTGATTTTATTTTTCCCCTGAAGGCCCATCCTCCCACTCCTGATGTATCCTTTTACACCATCTAGACCTATGTTTCCAACAGGTTTGGGTCTCTTTGACTACTTCATAGAACAACCACCAATTTCCAGCCTACAACAACCTTTTTCCCTCCCTTTTCTTAGAGTTTTTTGGTGTTAATCCCAGGTTTTAGTCAGTGCCACAATATCCCAAAGCAACTCTTTTTTACAGAGGTAAAAATGATGTTTTTTTCCTCAGACACTCAAAAAAAAAAAAAGCAAGCAAAAAAGCAGAAATTTGCCCCAATACCTATCAGCAACCAGAAACAGGGTTAATAAGAGGATAAATCCAAAGGCCCCAGTAGGAAAAGCACTATGTTATTTTATTTTGAAATTATTTTAAAATTTTTAGTTAATGTAAAAAATATTTTTATTTTTAATTTGTGTTTATGTAATATTTTAAAAATATTATTATCTCATGTTTATTTTTAGTTTCTTTTCCCCACACAGCCTTTTCTTCGTCACAGATAGTTTTTGTGGTGAGCTGCTATCAGCCAGCCTTCCTGCCCTCTGCAAAGGCAGCTGCTCCAGTGGTGTGTGACCAGTGATTACAAAAAACCCCTAAAAAATACAAAATAAACTAAGTTTTAGGGTAAAACCCTGCAGCTGGGTAGCTTAATTGCTAGAACACTTTTTTTTAAAAATTTTTATAGTAAGAATACTTATAAAATGGGCTGAAGGGAACTGTACTTCTCCCCTGTAGAATCCCTGAAGGCTGTTCTGGGGTGCCCTGACATTCTGGAACAGAGTGATCTCTAACAGTGTTTCCTCCAACTGCACACTAAAAAAAGCATTTTTGGACAATCCATCTCCCAGCTGAGAAAAAATTCCGGAAATGTTAGAAAAGAGGGTGAAGTGTTGCTGGGTGGAGCTGGAGGGGAACCCCTGGTTCAGTGGGTGAGCAGGTGGCGCTGGGCAGGCAGCCCCTTCTTCATTGCCCTTAAGGAGGCACAGGAAAATCCCTAAGAAAACAATAAAATAAATCAAAACAACTTTTTTTTTTTAAAAATACTTTGTTTCTCTTCACAAGAGCAGGTTGTGCCTCAGCATTGGGCTTGTTCCCACAGAGGAGACACAGGTGACTGGGTTACTGGGCTTGGGATGGGCCTGGGGGCTGAGGGGAGGTGGTCTTAAATTTTGACTGGAAGAGAGAATTTCAATTGCAGGAAGAAGTTTTTAATTGCAACAGAAAATTTTAAGTGAGGGGATTTTAATAGGGGGAGATTATTTTAAATAGGGGGAGGAAACTTTAATTTAGAGGAGAAAACCTTAATTTTGGAGAGAAAATATTAATTGAGGGGAGAAGTTATTAATTGGGGGAAAAACTTCAAAGGGGAGAAAAGTTTGCAGGGAGGAAACTTTAATTACAGCAGAAAATTTTAACTGCAGGGAGAAAATGTTACCTGAGGAAACCTGATAGGGGGAGATTTTAATTGGTGGAGAAAGCTAATTTGGGGTGGAAGTTTGATTGTGGGGAGAAAAACTGACTTACAGGGAGAAAATTTTAACTGAGGGAAGAAAAATATAATTAGGCAGATAAAACTAATTGGGGGGAGAGGAAATTTTAATTGCAGGGACAAGATTTTAATTGTGTGGGAAAGCTTCAGCTGGGGAGAAAGGTTTAAATATGGTGCAGGGAGAAAATTTTAAATGGTGAGAAAATGTTATTTGAGCATGGAGAGCCTTTGTGATACCTCTGATAGATGGAACTTTGCTTGGCAGGGGAGGCAAGAGCACCTGTAGAGGTGGAACCCCAAAAATGGAGGAAATAAGAGTTTATTCCGGATTTTTGGGCATGGAAAGGAACAAGCGGGCAGGTAACTGTAGGGCAATGAACTGTAGAATCACTGGGTCTGAGTTTTATTTTGATACTTCTGTAATTTGAGAACAAAACCCAACTGAAGTAAGGTTGTAGGAGGGAAAAAGCTTTTTCTGGCACTTCCCTTGAGGGAAAATTTTTGTCACTCAGCAGATAGAATTTTTGCTCAAAACAGACCAATTTCAGACATGATGGGTTATTCTAATTTAGCATTAACCCTTCCTGAAGTTCTTGAGTTACTGATTCTTTTAGGCATATTTTTTTTCTCCCACAAATATTCAAATTTTTTGTTGATTTTTCATTTGTTGATTTTTTTTTTTTTTTAATATTTGGCATTTGGCTTCTGACTTACTTTCTAATATTTTTCCAAGAAGAAGAGGGGAGAGGAGGGTTTTTCCCATGAAATTTGGTTCATATGATGGGAAAAAAAAGGGAAAATCTTGAACAAAAAATGGGGGAAGTCCTATTGGATTAAAAACGCTAAGATTTTTGTATAAAACCTCCAGGAAACAGAATTTTCTTTGCTCATGGTGAAGGGAAGTGCATATTCTGGATGACAAGATACAGAAATGGAGGCACCATGACCCAAAGTGTCTTAGATTAGGTGGAGAAAAAAACTCCACTGAACTTTAATAATGAGGTAAATCCCAAAAATTAAAGCAAATTTTAAATTATGGTACATTTCATGAGTTTGCATCTGGAGCTGGGGAGGAAGCTGATCCCCAAAGAGCTTCCACTAATAAAAAAATAACTAATGTTGTTCCATGTGAAGAAGAATATTTGGTATTTCTCACGCAAAATGACACCAAGTCCACTGGCATTGGCATGAGACCAACCCTTGATCATCTTGGCATGACCTGTAGCGTGCTGCTGCCCTGGGAGCCCTGGCAGAGGCACTGAAGGTCTGTTCTCCTGCAGGTCACAGCATGGAGATGAAGCCTGAGGCACGTGTTGCTTGCCAGGTGATGCTGGCAGTGCTTTTCACAGCTCTGTTCATCACAGCCATCGCTTTTGCAGGTGAATGTCAAAGTTTTAGTCTCACAGGTAATGTCTCTGAGATATTTTGAGTTGTTGCATTTGTGACAGATTTATTTCCATGTTCCTGGGAAGACAAAGCCCACCCAAGCTGCTGTTCTCTCTGGGAGAAGGATGTTTTAGAGCTGTATTTTGGCAGAAGACTAAACCCATCCTGATGGTGTGGGAGCTAATGTCATCTAGAAAACCTTAGAAAATCAACAGGAAGAGCCATTTCAGGAGTACAGTCACACAGAAGCATTGTTTTCAGAGAAGAAGGGTCCTGGAGATGTTGGCATGAGTCCCACCAAGTCTTCTTCCTAAGAAGTCTACAGGAATAAGAGGAGTTTTTTCCTGTCATTTTCACTACTTTTGCATTAATGACAGAGAGCAACATCCAAGAGCATGTTTAGGGATAGGGCTACTCTGAAACTCCTTTTTAAAATGTATTTTTTGAAGTCTACCACCCTGTTTCCTTCTTTGAAGGTGCAGCACCTGTATTTCTTGTCCAACATCACTAGCTGGGCTATGATTTGACCTTATTTTCTCACAGGATCTCTCCTGGTATCTTAATTTTTCTCTTTGCCTACAGTTGAGGCAGGTGCAAGACTTTCATAAGCCATGGGGTGGAGGATGATCTGCCCACCCCAGAGAGGCAAGGGGAAAGTGCTGCTCGTTAACGTTGTTCTATTTTTAATGACAGTGCAAGCTTTTCAGCCTCATGCCCAGCCCTGCTTTCAGTGTCCCTTTGACTGGATCAGGTACAAAGGAAAATGCTACTATTTTTCTGAAGCTGAGGGAAACTGGACATCCAGCCAGGACAACTGCTCAGCACTTGGTGCTTCCTTGGCCATGCTGGACAGCACAGAGGACTTGGTAAGGAGACATGAGGACCTGCTCGACATGGGGGAAAAAACCCAAAAACACTGTATTTGAAACCTTTTGGTTTATTTGACTGCTCTTCCAGGATCTTTTTGGAAGATTTGGATTGAGAAGTTAGGGAAAAGGCCTTGAGGGTATGTCATCACGAGTGACTTCAAATTCCTCACCAAAGCCAGCAAGAACTGTAGGAATAAACCCCTGCTTCTAGATGACACTTTTTGGTAGCAGATTGAAATGTTCAAGCCCCAAAGAAGCCCTAAAGCAACATGAGCAACTAGTAAAATTGAGGTTTTTCATTGGAAGAAGTTGGAAAAATCTTTCCTTTTCCTCTATTTCAGAGGTTTGTGATGAGATACAAAGGCATCTCAGAGCATTGGATTGGCCTTTTGCGGGAGGATGAGGAGCAGCCATGGCAATGGGTGAACCACTCACCTCTGTCTCATCTGTGAGTCCATGTTTTTCATTATTATGTTGTTGGTTGGTGTTTCCTCAGCCACAAAATGTGCACTTCTTCTTGTACTTGAGGTACATCCAGAGGTAGCAATGGGACAATGTTAGGGAAGGGCAACATTGCATCTGGAACTGGTCTTTGTTTTCCCCTTTGACCTAAAAGATGGGAGTGGTGCATTTGGTGAGAAAATCCTAAGTTTGGATTTTTATTTTAAATTTGTTTTTCTCTTGCAAAGCTTTGGTTTTCATATTAGAAATAGATCAGTGTCAGTGTTAGCATATTGATATTGAATTAGTTCTATTCCTATAGAAGGAATATGTATAGATATTTTGGCATGTTGGTGTCCATAAGGATGCTTGAGAACTGAAGCTGAGGGAAGCCAATGTGTGACTTTTCTCTTTTTTTCCTGCCACTCCATCTGAAATGGGTTATGTCCTCTGTACTTCCAGGTTTTGGATCCGTGGTGGTGGGCTCTGTGCTTACCTGGATGACAATGGGCTCAGCTCCTCCCACTGCAGCACTGAGAGGAGCTGGATTTGTAATAAACATGAGCTGCAGAGCTCAGGCAAGGGCAACAGGATGAGACGGCCTCCAAACCTCTGTGTCAGCTCCTTGGGTGCTGCAGGGAGGCCTTCTCACTCCCAGATATCTCGTGCACCATAGGGACATGAAAGAAAATCTCAAAAAGATTTTGAAATCCCCGGGCAAGGGGTTATTGGGGTTTCCAGGGGCCAACAAGATGTTTCTGGGACAAGGCAGCCTTTGGGGACCCACATGAGATAGTTCTTGAGAATCCAGGGGGGTGGGATGGGATGGGATGGGATGGGGGGGCAGGGCAGCCCTAGGGACTCTTTTTGGATTTGGGGCAACTTGGTGATGGCCCAAATGCAGATGCCTTCTACTTCTTAGAGAAAAAGAAATTTATTCTATCCTGAGCATATTTACATGCTAAGTACTTGGAAATACATCTCAAGCATGGGGAACAGCAGAGGAAAAGAGTGGGGGCAGTGTGTGTGAGCACATCCTTGCGACGACAAAATCAGTTTTAATATGAGGTATAGCAGCTGGTATTAATACAAAGCCTGCAAAAATTAAGATTTTTGATTTGTGCTAGAAGCCCAGCCAATCATAGGCACTGAGGTCAGCAAAAGGGACCTTCAGAGGAAGCTGTATTTGGGAGAAAAAATGAAGTTTTTATCTCAAAACTAACTCAGGGAAGCCCAGCTCCTGTTAACGAGCTTTGCATGAATTTAACAACTTGAAATGAGCCGTGCTGAGCTCAGATCCAAAACCTCCTGGGCATAACCCAAAATAGAGACATCTAAGATGGAGGTAGGACCATTAACTGAGTTAGAAGCGACTCCGAGACTTGAAAAATAAGAGTTGGGGAGCATCAACCAGAATTTCCAGACACCATGATGCAACCAGCTTTTGGGAGGATCCTTCCAGGGCATCAGCCCTTGGGGGAAAGTTTAATGGTTGAGAGGAGCACGCAAAAGTAGGGGAAGACCCTCTCCCCACTGAAGGAGGCCACAGGAAAAGTGAAGATGCGCTGGCGGCTGCTGACAGCGTAGAAAGAGACCTGTCCCACCTCGTAGTCCAGGTAGACCCCAATCTCTCCATTGAGGAGTGGGACAGAGGTGTTGGATGGAGCTGTGAGGGCAACACAGAGCTCATCATACTTCTGCAAGCCCCAAATTTCAGTGTTGGGCTTGAAGAGGACCCGGCCTTTCCTCTGAACTGACTCACGGGCCACCCCCACGGCCCAGAAGCGCCCATTGGCCTCCACCTCCCAGTAGTGACGGCCGGAGGTGAAGCCCTCGCTGCCCAGCATACATGGGTCTGTGTCGAACCGGCCTGGACCCTCAGGCCACTGGCATCGAGGTCTGCCCCAAGTGGCTTCTTTGAGGTCCTCAGAGAGGATCACCTCTGGACCCACTGTGGCTGGATCCAGGGTTACGTCCACTGAAAAGCAAAACAGAGAATGAATCAGAAGCCGAATTTAAGCCTAGAGAACACACACACTGGTGAATTTTCAAAGAGAAAAGGAGAAGAAAGGTGAGGCTGGAGATGTAAGTGTGAAGAGGTGGAAATTGGAGATGGAGGCTATATATCCAGTTGAGGCTGGAGATTGAAGAACAAAGAGATGGAGGCTGGAGACGGAGGCCCTAGGGAGACAGAAGGTGGAGCTGAAGAATCTTTCACCCAATTGAACATCTCAGACCAGAAAACACAAGGAACAGGTACTTTGCTCCTTTCTAGCTGCCTCTGATTACCTTCAAACTGTTTGGCTGTCTGGTAGTCCAGGGCAAGGTCCCACGTGCATGGCCGTGGTTTGAGGAAGAAAGCCATTGCACCCTCAGAGCCCTCTCTTCCTGACTGGAGGCACAGAACAAGGAAAGAAAGGATAAAATCTAATTATTATCCTTCAAACAGTCACATCTCAGCTTCTGCCCCTTTCTATATATATAAAAAAAGTGTTTTTAACCACCATATTTAAGTACTTCAAGAAAATAGCATTGTTTTTCTTCAACAGTTGCAACAGAGCTTGGTTCATTTATGGAAAAACCCTTGGAGATGTGTTAAATCAATTAATTCCCTAATGACTATGAAGGGAACATGAGGAGCACATTGGGATGAACCCATCTTCATTGTAGATATTATTACACCCCCAAATTTCCAATCCTTGTGCTGGCTGAAGGCTGAATCTATCCATCTTAAATCCACCTCTGTCTTCACCATTCATCAATCAAATCTGACAAAGTTCATTTGAGTGAGGAAAGACCCTTAAATTGAGATACGCCACATTCACCTCACATCCAGAGAAACCTTGTGAGGGGGAGAAGTTTGATATTGACCTTGGAGAAAATGTGTATGGGAGAGATAAGAGCTGGCACCAAATGACCTCAAATTCATCCTCTGGAAGTCAGTGTGGGGTTTTGCACACAAACAAGGGATTGCCCATGCTAAAGGGCCCTGGGCATGAGTAATAAAGCCCCAAAATGATTGAATAAACCATGCTGTGACAGTTGAAAACAACAGGTTGTTTCTTTTCCCTGTGTTTTCATCAGCAGATCTGCAGATAAGGGGATTAAAGCAGCAGGGTGATGAGTAAATGTGAGAAAAAGGTGAGAAAATCACCCAAATGGAGATAAAATCAGGAGCCATGATGTTTCTCACCCAAATTCCCTGGCTGGATTGTTACAGGTAGAAGAGAAGTAAATAATCATCATGACCCTCCATTGCAAAATACCTTTAAATCCAAAACAAAGATCCTGAGACAAAGCAAGGGTAAATCACTTCCCTTCTTGAGTTCATGGGATGGGAAGGGGGCTCAAAATCCCCTTCCCCCCCCACAACCAGACATCAGGGTGATGTAACCCCCCTATCAGCACTGGGATTTTCCCCCTTACTCAAACCTTCTTGGTGTTTTCCCTGCTGTTGCTGGTGCTGTTTTGGGGTTCCTCCAGATGGTTTTCTTCCACTGGCTGCTTCTCCACTGTGTTTTTTCTTCTTGGGATTTTTTTTTCCTCTCTCTGGCACAGGCTCAGGCAAAGCTCAGTCCTGTCTCAGCTTCTGCCAGCTTTTATCAGCCAAGAAGGGAGGAGCCCTCCAATCTCTTGCCTGCACATGGTGCCATGACGTGCTTGGACACCCACACCATCTGATTGCCCCTTTTTCTCCCATTTCAGGGCCATTTATTTTCTCAACACAGGCACTGGGGAGGGAAAGGAGGAAAATTAAAGCACTGCAAAAAACCCCATTATTGCATGGCACCACAAGGGAGAAATTGGTAAAATTTTGCTCCCCTAGTTCCCCAAATCTGACTCTGGCCCCTTGCACATGATGGAGGTGAACAAGGCAAAGCTGGGAGCAGCTTCCAGGTGAGGAATGTGACAGCAATGCCTGGAAATAAGACAACCTTGTGGATATAAAATTTGTTTAAAGACTACTTGTGGGTGATCCCATTTGCTTTTCCAGCTGGGGCAGCTTGTGCTGGGAACTGAGACCAGGAACACCCAGGGGCAGTTCAAGGGCAGGCAGCTTCACCCTGTGCCACGGCCAACCCCCAGCAGTCCTCTCTCCTCGCCAGGAGGGCAGCATGGCCACAGCAGCCGCACAAAACCCCTGTGCTGACACTGGCCAGAGCTTCATCTCTTGGTGTTGAAGAGAAAAAAATCCCTCAGGAGGCAATGGGTGAGCCACCACAGGCTGTGGTCATGAAGACTTTTGGAGGATGGGATGAGACCTGTGAGGTGAGATCACCTTCTATGACCCATCAGGCCTTCCCCCCCTCCTTCCCTGTGAAAAAAGGTGCAAAGTGAAAATATTTTAATTTCTTCGTGGGAAAGCAAAGCTCTAGTGCCTACTCCTAGTTGTGGGAAAAACATAAAGTGAGTTGATCCCCACTTTCCAGGGAAGGCAGTGAGGGGGCTTTTTTAGGATTATTTGCTTTTGTCCCCCCAATAATTTAAGATTTTGAAGGCAGAATTATACAAACAAGTTAATTGCTTCAGTTGTGGATTATTTTTTTGTTGTTGTAGGTTTTTTGTTTTGTTCTGATTTTTTTTTT
>VZRH01001004.1:235391-305161 GCA_013397555.1 Urocynchramus pylzowi | reverse complement strand
CCCCCCCGAAAAAGCCAAACCTGATCAGTTTTGGGGCAGAGCGGATTTTACGTCGAACGTCGAACTTCATTTATTGTTTTATCCACCTTATTCATAACTATAATTCCTGATTAGTATTTTAAACATTATGTGGTTTTTATTATTTTTATAGCTCTATAATAAAATTTGCAATTATATTTAAACATATATTTGTCTTGTATTAGAATGAGATATAGTACATTGAAACTCCGTTAACGTTATTATAGTTAAAATACACACAACGTTGGGTTTTTATTTGACTTTAACCCTCCCGCTCCAAGCTGGTATCCACATGAACTCCAGGGAAATCTGCTCACTTGCCACATTCCTGCTTTAATCGTTGTCTCCTGGAGCCCCCTTCTGGCCTCACTCTGCTTCCCCTGCTGCAGCCGGAAGGGTGAGAATTCGCATTATAAATAACTCGTCCCTCCTAGGCCTCAGCTGCCGCTGCCTGCATTCCCTTATGTCCGTAGATCCCCGCTGGCGCTGGCCGGGCAGCTGTTCCATGACTGAGGCTGTGGGAATGTCGGACCCGCCCGGGGCTGCCTTTGCTTGGCAGGTTCCTGACGCCGGCACCAGCGTCCGGGCCCGCCGCCGCCGCAGGAGCACCCTGGCCAGGCCTCTTTCGGTGCGCGCCTCCTCGACTGCGTCCTGTAAACACCCACGGCGGCGGGAAACACCATCGGATACCTCCGGGAGGAAACCACCTGCGCTGTCTGCTTGGATTTCTTCCAGGATCCTGTCATGATCCAGAGCTGAGGCCACAATTTCTGCCGGCGCTGCCTGTCGCGGTGCGCAGCGGGCGGCGCTTCATGCCCGCAGTGCCAGGTGCCGCTCCTGCACGGTGGTGATGCCTCAGTTTTTAGCTTTTATATTTTTTGGATTCTGTACTGCTTTAGTGTATAGTTCTGAGCTTCATATTAAGGAATAGTAAGCTCTCTTCACAGAGTAGGTAGACAAAACAATTCCTTCTCTAGCTGGGGATCAAGGACAACCGATCCAAATCTCAGGCCCAAGAGCATAAACAGCAGTGGACCAAAGAGACAAAAACAAGAAGGATGGGACTTCATAACCTATAGCTGGACAATTAACTCCAATATGCAAATGGACCAGAACTTATAAAAGTGGGAGATCTCATGATCAGTCATCCATTTTGTGACCATTTTGGGTTCTTCTTGGCTGTAGCCCTGGCTGGACTCTTGTGCTGCCCAAGGGGTATCCATTGAGGCCTTTTAACAAATACCTACTTTAGTCTTTATTTCTGTCTAGCCTTTGTTCTAGGTCAGCCTCCACAAGGCATCCATCAGTGGCTTCCTCCCCAGCTGGCAGCTGGCCAACGTGGTGGTGGCCGTGCAAGAGCTGGCCCTGCAGCCAGCGCAGGATCTGTGCCACAGGCACCAACGAGCCCTCACTCTCTCTGTCGTGGCGATGGAGTCCTTGTCTGCACCGCCTGCGCTGTGCAGGGCATCCTGCCCACCCCGCCGTGCTGCTCCAAGAGACCACTTGCTGCTACAGGGAGCCTCTCAGACACACTCCCCCTGCCTGACCGACGCTAATTTCCCTTAAAACTCAGCCCCAGAATATGTGTTTTCAGCAGAAGCAAGGTTTTTCCCTGTCTTTCTAGGGGGAGAAAAGCAATGCAAGTATCTAGAAGCCAAAATGAGCTGAAATGCTGCAATTTGGTGAGGATTAAGTTTGAAACAGTATAGCGGGTGGTAGTTTTTGGGACCAAAACTAAATATTGGATATTTCAAACTCCTGTTCTCACCTGGCACCTGTGCTCTGGAGGGTTCCTATTCTGCTTTCGGGTATGGAGGGGAAATGGGGGTCCCCAGAGGGGGTTTGGACCTGGCTGTGGGTGCAAGGAGTGGGGGAAAGGGGATGGAAACTGAAGGGTGGTCAGAATTTTTCAGGACTGGTGGCAACTTTTTTACAGGAGACCTTGGAGAGATGGGATATCCCAGCCTGTCTGGGAGACTTGTAGTGCCCAGGTGTCACTGTGTGTTTACATAACTGTATGGATAAGNATCCACATGAACTCCAGGGAAATCTGCTCACTTGCCACATTCCTGCTTTAATCGTTGTCTCCTGGAGCCCCCTTCTGGCCTCACTCTGCTTCCCCTGCTGCAGCCGGAAGGGTGAGAATTCGCATTATAAATAACTCGTCCCTCCTAGGCCTCAGCTGCCGCTGCCTGCATTCCCTTATGTCCGTAGATCCCCGCTGGCGCTGGCCGGGCAGCTGTTCCATGACTGAGGCTGTGGGAATGTCGGACCCGCCCGGGGCTGCCTTTGCTTGGCAGGTTCCTGACGCCGGCACCAGCGTCCGGGCCCGCCGCCGCCGCAGGAGCACCCTGGCCAGGCCTCTTTCGGTGCGCGCCTCCTCGACTGCGTCCTGTAAACACCCACGGCGGCGGGAAACACCATCGGATACCTCCGGGAGGAAACCACCTGCGCTGTCTGCTTGGATTTCTTCCAGGATCCTGTCATGATCCAGAGCTGAGGCCACAATTTCTGCCGGCGCTGCCTGTCGCGGTGCGCAGCGGGCGGCGCTTCATGCCCGCAGTGCCAGGTGCCGCTCCTGCACGGTGGTGATGCCTCAGTTTTTAGCTTTTATATTTTTTGGATTCTGTACTGCTTTAGTGTATAGTTCTGAGCTTCATATTAAGGAATAGTAAGCTCTCTTCACAGAGTAGGTAGACAAAACAATTCCTTCTCTAGCTGGGGATCAAGGACAACCGATCCAAATCTCAGGCCCAAGAGCATAAACAGCAGTGGACCAAAGAGACAAAAACAAGAAGGATGGGACTTCATAACCTATAGCTGGACAATTAACTCCAATATGCAAATGGACCAGAACTTATAAAAGTGGGAGATCTCATGATCAGTCATCCATTTTGTGACCATTTTGGGTTCTTCTTGGCTGTAGCCCTGGCTGGACTCTTGTGCTGCCCAAGGGGTATCCATTGAGGCCTTTTAACAAATACCTACTTTAGTCTTTATTTCTGTCTAGCCTTTGTTCTAGGTCAGCCTCCACAAGGCATCCATCAGTGGCTTCCTCCCCAGCTGGCAGCTGGCCAACGTGGTGGTGGCCGTGCAAGAGCTGGCCCTGCAGCCAGCGCAGGATCTGTGCCACAGGCACCAACGAGCCCTCACTCTCTCTGTCGTGGCGATGGAGTCCTTGTCTGCACCGCCTGCGCTGTGCAGGGCATCCTGCCCACCCCGCCGTGCTGCTCCAAGAGACCACTTGCTGCTACAGGGAGCCTCTCAGACACACTCCCCCTGCCTGACCGACGCTAATTTCCCTTAAAACTCAGCCCCAGAATATGTGTTTTCAGCAGAAGCAAGGTTTTTCCCTGTCTTTCTAGGGGGAGAAAAGCAATGCAAGTATCTAGAAGCCAAAATGAGCTGAAATGCTGCAATTTGGTGAGGATTAAGTTTGAAACAGTATAGCGGGTGGTAGTTTTTGGGACCAAAACTAAATATTGGATATTTCAAACTCCTGTTCTCACCTGGCACCTGTGCTCTGGAGGGTTCCTATTCTGCTTTCGGGTATGGAGGGGAAATGGGGGTCCCCAGAGGGGGTTTGGACCTGGCTGTGGGTGCAAGGAGTGGGGGAAAGGGGATGGAAACTGAAGGGTGGTCAGAATTTTTCAGGACTGGTGGCAACTTTTTTACAGGAGACCTTGGAGAGATGGGATATCCCAGCCTGTCTGGGAGACTTGTAGTGCCCAGGTGTCACTGTGTGTTTACATAACTGTATGGATAAGGTGAGAGTGTGCATGCAGCATAACTGTGAAGTTAATTATAACATGGATATGAATGTACATATCTGCTTCAGTGCAGCTGCAGAGGAGGGTGTGGATGGGGCCATCTGTGCTGACCATATCCCTAGTGCTTTAGGGGTTCCAGCCCCCTCTCCTTCTTTTCTTTTCTTCACTTCTCCACGAGTATAAACCCCTTTTCCCTGCAGAAGCAGTTTGAAGCTTCCTTAAATACCCTGCAAGAGGAGGACAAGCGAGGTGCTGGTCTGACTGAGGCAGCAGAGGAGACAAGACAGGAGATGCTGGTGGGTGGTGCTGCCATCTGGGGCACCATGGGGGCCACACTGCTTCATTCCCCCACCAGCATCCTCCTCCTTCTCCTTCATCCCCCAGACTCGAGTCAGTGCTGACAAGCAGAAGCTGGGGGCAATGCTGAAAGGGCTCCGCTGGGTGCTGAGTGACCAGGAATCACCAGGAATCATGGTTTCTTTCCCAGTTCCATCGCCTCTGCTGAACGTTGGAGGAACAGCAACATGGTGAAACTGCCAAGATGTTATGGATCCAGCAATGCTGTTCAGAGCTCCAGGCCAAGTGCCAGCAACCAGATGGTGACCTGCTACGGGTGAGACAAAACTTGGTCCCAGAATCTGTTCCCCCCCATTTTGGCTTTTATTCACAGGAAAGAAGCCCTAGGCAAATTTCTCCCTTCCTCTCCAGGATGTCTGAACCACCTTGAACCGGTATTGGAGCCAAAAAACATCACCAGGAGCACCAGTTTTGGCCCCAAGCCCTCCATTTTTTTGATCTTTTTCTCCCCCTGTGTTCTTCTCCTCTGGGATTTTTGCTTTGGAGCTGGAAGGGGTGGATGGTTAATCCAAAACTTGGGGATGGTGGGGGAATCTTCCATTATATCTTGCAGGAGTGGGAGTCTTGCCCACAGAAGTAAAGATGTCCCAGTGGTTTTCTAGCAATGGGGAAAGGAAATTTGGGAATTTCTTGGCATTAAACATCCCAATTTACTCCCTTCGAGGTGCGCAGAGAGAAAGGTACAGCCGTCACTGCTGTTGATGTCAGAGCTGGAAACAGCTTGAGGATTTTACTCGAAAAAACAACATGCTGGCAGAGGCAGTGACACAATTTAAAGGTGCTTGGAGGGTAAAAATTGGCAAAAAAGAGAATTTATTAAGCAAAAATGGGAAGGCAGATTTGGCTGGAAAGTGAAAGCATCACAAATGCTCATGTATTTAAAAGAAAATCAGGGATTTATTCCTCATTAGCCTAAAGGGATAGAAGACTGAAGGTGGAGGCGCAGAATGCTGTTGATGCTTAATTAGCACCCAAATGAGGACACTAATTACGTGTGGAGGGGGTTGTGTCTCCTACCTCAGCTGGTCTTGCCTTCTCTGTGCAGCAGGGTGGATATGGGGAAGGTCCAGGGCCAGATCCAGAGGTAAAAATCTTTGTGGTCATCTTCTATTTCCAGACATCTTGGAGTGCTCTCTGGAGAAAGACTGAGAAGGATACTGGAGAAGTGTGTCTGGCTTTTGGGACTTACTGAACCCCCATTTGGGTTCAGTGCCTGGAGCTGATGCTCTGGTGCAATTTTTCGAGGTGATATTTCAGTGCATAGAGGCTCATAAACATCCCTCTCCCTCCCAGCAACTGTGACCCTGGATCCAGCCACAGCTCACCCCCAAATCCTGGTGTCATCTTGCAGGCCAGTGGGAATCACCCCCAGCTCCTCTGCCCTCAGGAATGGAGTGTTTTGAGTCTCTCTGCTGGGTTTTGGGTCAGCAGGACTTTGTGGGGGACCGTCATTGCTGGGCCATGAAGGTTTGTCCCAGTCCCAACTGGGCACTGGGTGTGGCTTGGGAATTCGTGTCCCATAAGGGCTGCTTTGGTCTCAGCCCTGAATGTGGGGCTTGGGCCGTGGGGCAGTGCTGGGGCAGCTGCAGGCTCTCATGTGGCTCAGCCCTGTGTCTCTGCCCCACAGCCACCCTGTCTGATGCATCAAGATGGCTGTGGATTACGCCAGCGGGCGGGTGGCTTTCCGTGGTGCTCATAGTCAGACTGAGTTCTTTGCCTTTCCCCCACCCACTTCTGCAGGTGAATGACTCTGGCCACTGCTCTGGCTGGGTGAGGGGCCAGTTTTGCTCACCCTCTGTCCCTGAGTCCCCCAAAAATCCACTATGAACCTCCCAAGTGCAAACACTTCCACCACCCCAGCAGACAGTCCCCTCAACAACAAACAACCTCACTCCCCCTGCAGCCCCATGTAATTTTCCTTAATAACATCTAATTTAACAATCATATTTCACTCTTTTGCTTCTCAGTGGGAGAACAGAGGTATTTTTAGTTCCTCAGCTGTTTGTCAGTGGAAGCATGGACCAGAAAAACAGAGAGAATGTCCCTAAAAGATTTTTAAAAACTCACCTTGAGGAAGAAAATGGGCTTTGCTGGTGCTGCTAGATGTCTCATAATAAGGTTTTGCAAGTGGAAACTTTTCTGCTTAGGATTTGTAGAGAATTTAGGGGAAGTGGGTTAAAAGCATGTTTCATGTCTCCCAGGATCACTCAGGCTTGGGCCTTTTCAGGGCTTTGTATTCACTGCCAGGATGTAAGCAGGGAGAGAGGCCCTAGACAGAATTTCATCCCCCATTTCACTGCCTACAAGTGAATAGAAGGGGAACAAAACTAAATGAACCGGTATCTTGAAGCAGCAGAAGCTTGTTGTTAGGGTTCAACCATGTAATAAAGTGCTGTTATCAGCGGGCGCAGACAGAACTGGGCAGGACTCTGCTTCTTACAGTCCCAGTCACTCCTTTGCTGCCAGAATTGCCTCTCCATCCACTGCACTCTTCACCTTGGTCTGAGGAAGAGGAGAAAGGCAGCAACTTTTATCTTCAGGACCCTAATTTTTAGACAAGGGCCCTGACAAAATACAGGTCACAGCTAAACCCACATTACAGCCCTGCTCAATTGTATAATTAGTTTTTTCCCTGTTTGGCTCATGGTGAGGTTAGTCTTTCCTTGAAAGACAAGGTCCAGTGATGTGTGAAAGCAAAGCACTTCTTTGCAGCATCCTGCTCCAACAGATGAGCTTCCAACACTCCATCCACTTTTCATCTGAAAAGCTTTATGGATATTTAATTTGAAAGTCCATTAAAAAAATAAAGAACAAAAACCCCTGCCTTTTTGTGTAACTCAGTAGCCCCACAGCTGGCTCTCCAGCATTGGGGTGGCAAGGAAATCAGCCTCTTTTTGCTCAAGGGCAGCTCAACAGTGTCCTGTCAGCAGCTGGGAGGGCAGATGGTTGGGTGTGCAGGGTGCACAGCCCCCAGTCCTTGAGCAGAGCCAGCAGATGTGCCTTGCAGTATTCCCACAGGGACCCTTGGACCCCAAAGCCCTCCTGAATGACAGGCACACCTTATACCAGCCCATGAAAGAGGCTGTGGGGAGTAGCTGAAAGGGTTTTTTTTCTGCCCAGGGATCAAAGTTTTTTTTCTACAAAGCTGGAGCCCAGGGTGCATTTTGTGGGGGCTTGGGGCTTGAGGATGAGCATTCCCCGGGGGGAGTTTTAGCCATTGCCTCCTGCTTCTCCCATGCTGCTCCTCTTCCACTAACACCTCAGGATCAGACTGAGTGGAACTGTGCATCCAAGGGAAGTGCAGCAGGCATGGAGGGGCAAACCTGAGTGAGGACTGCAGGCCCTCCATGATGGTGGGGGTGTTAATCTTCTCCTGCTTCTCACTGAGGTTCATTGTAAGTGTAAAGAGGTGGATTTGGGGGGTGGGTTTACAACTGTTCAACTTTTTATCAACTGTTAATAATTTGTTTGTGTTGGTGGGTGCTTATAAAAATGGAGATCAAAAGGCACTTTTTAGAATCAGCAGCTTGTTACATCCAGAAGGCAGAAAATACAGCTCCAGTGCAAACCAGGGGGGTGTCTGTGTTTTTAATCCTCTGGTTTTGGGTATGTTTGCTCCATTTTGGGCCTTCTCCTCAGAGGAGTAGCTAGCACAGTGGGAGATGGGATTTTCCACCTCGAAACAATGCCCACAGGGAAGAAATCCCCAAAAATTAGGGAGGAACTTGTTAAAGAAATTATGGCCTCTGCACTGCTGCCTTGAGGAGAAAATGCTCCCCAACCCCTTCGTTTTTGTTGGGGGTTGATAAACCCCCAAACCCTTTATTTTTGAGAAGGCTGTCCCCTTTTTAAGTGAAAATAAGACTTGTTTTCACCAATAGCAGTGGACATGGGGACGAAACAGCTCCAAAAATATCCCTAAACCCTTCGAGAATTAACCTATATGCTGGTTGGGGGTTAGGGGAGACTTAAGTTTTTCAGATGTCACCAGTTTGCCTAGTTCCCCCCTCCAGGGGCCTTTTCCCCTCTTCTTACCCAGTTTATTGGGATAAAATTTCATAATTTCATTTAATTTTCTCTATTTTATAATTTCTCCTGCTCTGAGAAGAGGCCTTTTCTCCCCAGAATGAAGCCAAGCAGGATGTTTCTCTCTCCAAGTCCCTTAATTGCCCAAAATCCCCTCCAAAAAGCCACATCTTAGGGTTTATTTAAGCTAAAAGGGGCCTTTTTTAACATAGGATGAAACACTGTAGTGCACTATAGGACCTTAGCACCATGAATAGAGCTGATAGCTGGGTTGAGCAAAAGAGATCTGAATTTTGGTTAAGTTTTAGTTTTTGCCTTCTATTCTGTAAAATAGTCACTCTGTATGGATCCATGCTTTAGACCTGAATTTCCCACATGGAGGAATTTCCCCCTGGAGCTACGGTGAGCCAGCTGTGCTTTGATGCTCACCCAAATCCTCTACACAAAAACTCAAAAAACTCCAAAAAAAGAGTATGAACTGAACTTTGTATTTAAATAAACTGGTTGAGTTCAGCAGTTTATTGTGTCACGCATAACCTGGGACTGGTGTCTTAAGGTGGTTTTGAGCCACACTTCAGTGTTGCCCCAGGTGGGACCCTCCAGGGAATGGGGGCAGCCAGAGGTGAGGATATTCAGGGAGAAATTGATCTGAGAGGACAAAGACATCTAGGATAGGGGGTTGAGGACTTAGGGGGAAAGGGACCTCTGGGACTGGTTGGGGACCCAGGGAGATCAGGGAGCTCTGAGGCACGCAGATGACATGCAGTGTTGCAGGTCAGGGGTGGGTGACAGACCCATGTTGAGGTGGGCTCGGACCCAGCTCCGTGACCCTCTGCTCCCCCGGCACACTTTTGCTGGGTCACAGACAGAGTTTGCCACTCTCATGTCTCTCTGTCCTCAACAGCCAGCCCAGGGGAAGAATGAACTTCTTTACACTGGCACTTTTGTTTGACCAGCAGTGATTGATGTGACTGGCCATAAAATAATGGTGCCAAGAAGCAGGAGGACACTGTCAGTTCAAAGCAGGCCCAAGCCCACTGTAAAGACCAGATTAATGCTGTGAATGCAGTATCCTGGCAGGAGAGTCAGGAAGGAGCACTCTGGTTTCCAGGCCACAAGGAGGTGCTCCAGCTCACTCCTTAACCAGAGTGTAAATCATGGATGATGATGACGATGATATTAAACCCTGCCCTGAGCCTGATGGGGGAGAGGGAGCAGTGCTGCTCGGGCTCATCTCAAGTTCTCCCAAGATGTGTGGCACTGCTGCAGCCTCACCAAAGCTCAGTTCAGGGGTACCAACAGGATGGGTGTGGGGCAACCCAGGGACTACCCCTTTTGCACCTCCACAGCCCATGGGTTGGGGCAACCCCAGCCCCTCCACCTGGCTCAGGGACACTCCCCACATACCACATGATGCAGTCTGGGGCCTCACCCCAAGCTCTGCTGCTCCAGTCCCCACCAAAACTTTGCCCTTCCCTGTGGCACCTGTCCAACTTTAGGGTGGCAGCTCTGAAGTGAGGGATTAGTTTTGAAATCAGTCTTGCTTAGAATATCTAAAACACAGCAGGTTACAATTTTTTTATTAACTTGAAAAGAAATCCCTTTGGGCAGCTGTCCCAGTCTTTTCTTCATGCAGGGCTCTGAGCATCCAGTCCCAGCGAGCTGCCTGGCTGCTGGTTCCATCCAGGGGGACTGGGTTTGCAGTAAATGCTGCAGTGCCCAGGATCAGTGTTTGAGGTCTGAGGCTGGCTGGTGCTCTACTAAGGTGGTGGGGCCTGGGGACGAAGGACAGAGCTAAGTGCCCTGAAGCCCAGGGGCATCTGCATGGCCAGAGACCCTCAGGGACAGGGTACTGGCCCCTGCCCTCCAACATATGGGCTGTTTTCTCACACTGGCCAGGGCCATCTCCACACTGCACTCTGTCTTGAACACACCCAAGGACCAGTTGTCCCATCCTCCAGTCGCCCAGCTCCATCCTGCTTCCAACCCTCCTCAGCCTGCCCCAGACCCCAGACCCTCCCTGTACCTGCCCAGGTGTGCAGACAGAGCCCTGCTCACCCATCACCAGCTAACAGCTGGTGCTGTATCCCCCCCAGCACTGGTGTGCTAACAGGCCATACCCAGCTTATCCTGTGCCATCTTTACCACCTCAGGCTTGTGCTCCTGGTCCCGATCCATGTGGTCATTTACACCCAGCAGCTCAGTCACGCCCGGCTGGAAACAAGAGAATGGCTGGCTGCAATGTGGGGCTAAATTCAGCATCCCCAAGCAACACTCCCCACCCATCTCCCCTTGAGGAAACTGAGGTAGGGTGGCTTCCAGATGCTCAGCATCTCTCTCCCAGCCTTGTTCCTCCCTAATGTTCTTCCCTTCACCATCCCTACCTTTTTGGAGAGATGTAGGACATCCTTGAGCGGTGCACTGGGTGTGTCCTGACCCTTGCAGCTCTGTGACTTGAGGAACTTGCTATTGACCAGCTTCCTGAGGGATGGGGCATGGAGATGCTCATTGTCCAGCACTGTGGTACCCTGGGCTTCATCCCACTGTGCCAGGGAGGGGGGCAGAGGGTGCTCCCTACTGACACATGTCCCTGCTGACTCCCCTACAACTGCTGCTGGAAACCCATGCCTGTCCCACTGTGCTGAAGCCCCACCAAACCTGAGGTGAGGCTGAGACCAGATACAACTGACAATATGTGGACTCAGTGCCATGAGACCAGGGCTTGAGCAGTGCAGTAGGGGCTTTAAAAGCCCAGACACCTGGGGCAAGTACAGCTGACCCTCTGTGGCTCCCCCTGCTCCCCTGCCATGCCCAGGCCCCCTGGCCCCCTCTATCCCCCATTCAGGGCGGAGATCTCCCTTGCCAAGGCAGGACTATCCAGCATCCCAGAGGCCACTGATGGGTCCCCATGTCCCCTACCTGTGCCCATGCTGTTGTGCTTGCTCCTCTGTGGTGATGGTAGAGGGGTGTGCAGTGTGGCTGCTGGGCAGCGATGGAAGGAGCGGCAGTGTGTCAATGTGCCTGGGGAGGGCAGGAGCCGTGGGTGGGTGACATGGGACAAATGAGCCACTCCAGCTTGAGGCAGAGCACCAAAACCCAGAGGCTTGTACCCCACAGCACCCCTCTCCCTGCTGCCCACAGGGAGGTGTTCCTGGAGGAACACTCCACATCTGAAACACATGGCTTCAGAGGGGGCTCAGCAGAGTCAGACCCTCCAGATCCCTCAGCAGAGTCTAACCCCTGTGCCTGAGACAGCAGGCATCACCATCACCCATCCCCTGTGCCAGCCACGCAGCCCCCCAATATACCATAGCCAGGTGCTACTCACGGGCCAGGCACCTGCATGTTGAGCTGCCGGCTGCAGGACAGGCACTTGAAAGGGACCAGCATCTGCCTAAGGGAAAAAGGGCTGGGTGAGCTCCTGACAGGACTGCAGTGCACACAGCCAGCAGCTCACAGGCAGCAACAGGTGCCAGGCACGTTGCTGCAGGGAGCCTCAATGTTTGCAGGGGCAGCTGTGGCATGTCGAGCCTGGTTTTCCTCCCACCCAAGGGGACAAGGAGATAAGCTTGCCTTGGCAGCACTGGAACTGCTGAACTGTGGCTGTGGCCCATAGCTGCCCAGAGTAGGCAGAGATATGACGGGAAGGGTGCAGGCACCCACAGTGCCATCCAAACTAGCCCTTCCCCCGGTGTCATCACCTTGTCAGTGCTCACAACTCCCCTGCATCTTGCCAAGGTGGGCAGGTCATGACTGAGGCCTGTGGCACCATGTGTTGCACCCTTGCCCAGGTGAACAACCTTCTGTTCTCCATCCTTGAACCTCTGCACCCACACCCACCCCAGTTGTGGTTTGGATGGCTCCGTTTTGCAGATGCCCATTCTTGTGCCTCCTTTGATGTGGGGAACCTGATACTGATGGGTGAAGAAGGTGTAGCTGCTTTGTCAGCACACCTGCAGTTTGGCTACATTGTTCTGATGCCAGGGTACAATACAGGAAGGAACGAGGCCAATGCTGTTGCCAAAGCCAGTACCATCCCACTGCACTCACTGTTTAATTCCAGCAGCGTTGTCAATCTCTACCGTCAACTCATCCTTGAGATCCTTAATGATCTTTGCCCAGGTATCCTCTAGCTGCTTCTGGAAAGGCCCAAGCTCTAGGCGATTCAGCTGTGGACAGATGCACACCCTTAACCAGCTGCTCCAGAATGGAACATGGTAGTCCGCAGGGAAAAGCCAGCAGAGGGGGGAACCTCAGGGGGAGGCTGCCTCAGGCTACAAAGCCCCCAGGGAGCCAGTTTTGTACTGTAAGGATAAAGCACCCCTCACCTTGGAGTCCAGGGCATCACTGAACCGCTGCTGGGCCTCCTGGCAGCGCTGCTCCTGACCTGACACCCGTCTCAGCAACTCCCGCATCCTCTCCTCCAGACGCTCCATGCTTTCATCAAAATGGGCGCAACTGACTTTGCTGCCCAGGGCAGCTTTGTCCACTTTCTAGCAGGGAGGAAAGGCAGGAGAGCGGTGGGGACAGGGCAGAGGTACGAGAGGCAGGGCCAGCATGTGTTGGGGACAGAGGCACAAATGTTCCTGTGGGGCCATTGTGCCCTTTTCAGGGCTGTGTGGCCTGCTTACCCCATAACCCCCATGGGGTCAATGGGACTTAAAGAGGGAGACAGAGGGACCTGGCAAGGGATCTGCAGCCAGTCTGGAAGTACTCACACCCTCCCTCTACCCCATCCAGGCCAGTTTTGCCACTGCACACCCAAAGGGCAAAGGGCATTTGTCACCCTGCCCAAGATCACTTGGGCTGAAGATGGATCTCTCAAGACCATACCAGCAGCAGCAGGTCCTCCTTGTCTGCTTTCTTCTCGAGACCCTCCAGGGACCGGAACAGAGCCTTCCAATACAGAAAGAATCTCATGACACCACAGCAGGGTCAGAGCTGTGCTCTGGCCAGCCAGTGCTCCCTGCTCTTTAGGAAAGGCCATTTGAGCCAACAAAGGGCTTGTGACCAGGTGGGCAGGGGATCAGACCTCTGTGTGATCAGGCCAGCCTCAGTGTGCCTGGGGGATACTTTGACCCTGTGGGGGTCCAGCCACCAACCTCAATATCTTTCTGATGCTGGCGATGGTCATCCCGGAGGTTCCCCGTGACGTAGCCGAGCTGCTCGCAGTCCCCTTCCACCCGCACAACGGTGGCCTGGATGCTCTTTAGCAGCTCCTCATCCTGTCCCAGGAAGAAAGATGACAAGATAGTCTCATGCAAGGGGTATCTGGCTGCCCTCAAGGACAGATCTGGGTTACTTGGCCATGAGCCATGAGCCCTCAGTGCCAGCCGCACATTTGTATCAAGGCTTTAATTTCCTGCCATACTGCCAATCTGTCCAAACCGAACTGAGGGGTATCAAGGGGCTGCTCTACATTACAGTGAGCACAGACAGAGGGTCCTGATATGTCGGAACCCAGAACACCCCTCTGAGTGCCCTGGATGACCCGAGCCCCGGACGGAGGGGCTGGGGAGTTCTGGCAGGAAGCCAAAGACACTTGGGATTTTGATCCTAACCAATGAAACAAATTACCAACTTTGTATGAAGAATCACAAGTCACAGAAATTTAAGAAGTTTAAGCAGAATGATAATGAATTAATCACAGGGTGAAAAGTGGAATGTTGGGGATTTTACTATAGGAGTCTAGGAGGCATGATGGAGGGATTTGGGCGTTGTCCTGTCCTTCTTCCTTCTTCCTAGACTCCATCTTCTGGGTGATGTTGGCACATTTGGATTGGTTTAGAATAGAAACAGACAGTCTAACATAGGTGATAGGTAGTGGAAAGTAATGATAAATAAAGTACACGTAGCTCATAGTATAAAATGTGGACACCAGTCCGGGGGCGGGCAGAGTGTGCCTGGACCTGACCTGCTAGACAGAGCTCTGTGGGTCGAAGAAAGAATGTTATAGATAAGAGACAATAAACAACCTTGGGAACCAGAGCCGAGGAATCCCGACTCTTCAATTACCCGGCTGTGAAAAAAGGACTCTCGGGGTCATCCTGACCGCAGGAAACCCGAGACTGATAGAGCCTCCCAAGCTCCCCACCATGTTGCCAGCTGCCCACCTGGGTCTTCTCTGGCAGTGGCCTCTGCACCTGTAGTGGCACCAGGGAGTCCACCTGCTGCTGGAGCCTTTCACAGCGGTGCAGGAGCTTTCTCACAAGCTTGTTGTCCGAGCTGCGGTCGGAGTACCCTGCCTGCTGCTGCCCCACAGTCCCCATCATTGCCCTCAACGCATTCAGCTGCAGAAAGGGGAGAAGGAATTGATTTTGAGATAGAATGGATGAAGCCAGCAGAACCTGGTGCCCAGATGGCCCAGACCAGGCAGGGAATGTGGCCAGGAGCCCCACAAGGAACAGCATTCAAGACAACAGTTGTAGTTGTCTTGCTGCCTCCAAACCTCACCTGATCCTGAAGCTGGTCAGCTGTGACCAGCTGCTTCAGTGTGGCCTTGGTAATCCTCTGCTCCTGCTTAATCTCCTGCAGTGCAGACCTAGCCAACAAGATGAGGGCACAGGCAGGCTGAGCCTCCACAAGGCCACTTGGGAGTTGAGCTTTGCTCCCCAAACCTGATGCTCCTGGACTGCCACCCCCCATATCTCCCCGGTCCTCTACAGCCCCATAGGATACAAAATCCTCTCCCCATCCTCTTACTCCAGCTGTAGGGGGATCTCGTTGGTGCCATCCACTTCGCTGTGGTGGAAGGACTCAGCTACAGTCACACCCAGCTTTCCAAGGGCATCCTGCATCTGTCTGATCTGGGAAGAGTGGTAGTGGCAGAGTCAGGGCATGGACCCCATGCTCTCCTTTGCCTGCCTCCTCTCTGCCAACTCCCCCTGGCATCCTTGCAGCCCCCTTAGGGAATGCCATGGACTTACCTTCTCCTTCTCAACCTGCAGGTCTCTGGCCAGGTTCTGCAGGAAGGGCATCTGGCCCTGGAGCTCAGGTAGGTCTCTGATGATGCTCTCCATAGCTGGAAGGCCTGCTTGGGAACAAGGCTGTGTTCCAGGGGTGCCACTTTGGGCACTGGGGGTCCCTGTCTGCATCCCAGGGGTGGTACTCTGGGTACCAGGACTCTGTTCCAGCTTGTCTATGTCCGAAGTGTGAGGCTTGGCAGGGGCAGGCTGGTCATAGAGGACCAGTGGCTGGCCAGCAGCATCCTGGAGGTTCCCCTGGAGTGGGGTGAGAAGAGGGACTGCAGTCAGGACCCAGGAGCATCCACAACTGAGCTTGTGCCCAAGCCAGAGAGACCCTGGGTGGGCTGTGGCTGCCAAGCACTGGTAGATCTTTACCTTCTTTCCTTCCCAGCACCCATTTTCCCCTTTTTCAGGGCTGTTTAGTTCAAAGTGCTTCAGCAACCCTTTGGCTGAGGCATGCAGTGACCTCTACTACCAGGCTGATCTGCAGGCAGAGGTGGGGGCCTCCTAGTGGGCAAGGCTGAGTTTCCATGCTTCCCTCACAGGACACCCTTCCCACTCTTCCCTCCCAGTGACCTTCACACTGGGTGACACCCACGGACACAGCGCAGGGGTGGCAGGGCAAGGTCTTGAGAGGCAGGGAGGCAGGAAGGGCCCAATTCCCTCCCAAAGGCAGCAGCTCACCTGGCCAAGTGCTTCCTGGATCATGCGGATTCCTTCTCCCATGCGGGACTGTGTGGCCTTCATCTCATTGATCTCCTTACGGAGATTCTTGCAGAGATCCATAGTCTAGGAGAGAGGGGTGGGGGGGGAAAAACCTCAGGGGAGGGTCCCTGGGGACCTGCAGGACCTTTGCCTGCACCATGTCAGTGGGGCACAGCCAGATAGCTGGGCACTGTGGGTTGCACTCTCCATTCATCTGGCGTGGCCGGATGCAGCCGAACCTCCGGCGCTCAGAGAGGTCACTGGCTGCTGTCTCAGACCTGCAACGTGCTGATGGTGACAGCTCACCTGGCCAAGTGCCTCCTTGAGCCTCCGGATTTCCTCTTCCATGCTGGACTGCATGGCCATCTCCTTGTGGGGCTCCTGGGAGCGAGCAGTGGCCTAGGAGAGACAGGTGTGGGGGGGGTGAGCCCCAGGCAAGCAGCTCCCCAGAGACTCCCATTCCTGTCCTGGGGAGCCTATGGCACACCCTGGGTCAGCAGGAAAAGACCCAGCATGGGAAGGACCCAAAGCACCCAGAGCAGTGTTTCAGCCCCAGATTTTCTCTCCAAATATTCCTGTCTTTCCCACAATGAAAGTCAACATGCTGCTCGGAGCTTGGGCTTCAACCAACGTTCGTATAAGGGCACAGACCCCAGAGAAAGGGGGGTCTTGGGGGGGGGGAGCACCCAGGAGGGTGGGAAAAGCCTCTACCTTGGAGATGCCACTCTCTTTGGCTTCAGTTTTCTCCATCTGTCCCATGTCGGCAGCCACCGAGGTGACAGGAGACTCGCTCCTGGTCCCCTGCAGCTCATCCTTCCCGGGCGGCTGCTCCCCCGGCTGCTGGGACGGCTGCTCTGTGTCCCATGCCCCAGCCTCGGCGCCGGTCCCGCCTTCCTCCTCCTGCGGGCCGGGGCGTGATCCGGAGGGATGGCTCTGCCCCGGGGCAGGCGCGGCTTCCTGGGCCCCCTCCTGGGGGATCACGTCCTGGAGACCCAGCAGGCTGAGGTGTCCCAGTATGACCTTCAGCAGTTTGCGGAGCGCCTCCAAGTTGAGATTGACTTCGGGCGTCCCGATGGCGTCATCCAGCAGCTGTGACAGGCTGACTGAGGCCATGGCTGCTGCCCTGCCCGCAGATACAGCACCTGTCCTTCCTCCGTGCTCGGAAGGAAGCTGCAGCTAGGAATGTGGCAGCCAGCAGCCTCCTTCCTCCTCTTCCTCTGCCTTCCTGAGCCCCGGTCGCACGTGCCTGTGTTTGTGGTGTCGCTTGTTGCCAGGTAACGCCTGGCCCTGGCAGCCGGTTGTCGCGGAATTGTGGAAGAGCCCGGATTGGGAGGGACTTCCTACAGACCATCGAGTCCCATGTTTGCAGCTGTGGTGGACCAGGGACCCCTGGCTGAAGGGGTCCTCCCTGATGGCTCCCTTGTTCTTCAACCACCCCACCTTGGATTGGGGGAACATGTAGTTAGGAACCCTAAAATTCCCTTGCTCCCCTTGATGTCCATCTACATTCCACCTTGGGCTGGGGGGGGGACAGCATTAGGGGTACCCCAACCCCTGCCGTCCCCTCAAGTGTCACCCCCCTTGGGCTGCCCCGGTACAGCACAGTTGAGGGCAGTGGTACAGCAGCCACGGTGCTTCCGGCCACGGGGCTGAGCAAGGGTCATGCTGGAACTCCAGTGCTTCAGCGGCAGCCCTGGACACACACACACAGGGACACATGGCCTGAGTTAGGGACCCCCTGGTCAGTCTCAAAATCCTCAAAAGACCCAGGCAGCTGGATGTGGGGGCAGCAAAGAGAGGTGATTTTATCCACACCTGCTCCCCCTTTAGGCTCTCAGAGACAGAGGACAGGTGGCACCCCCAAACACAAAACTTCTTCTTTTGGGGTGCCCACCACAGCCAGGAGGGGACATGTATCTGTGCAGCTCCCCAAGAGATCCGGATTTTGGTGTGCTCTCCCTGAGGGGACCCAGATATCCAGATGGCCTCTGGATAGGACCCAGATACCCAGATGGCCTCCAGGACCAGGATGGGATGCAGATGTCTGGATGGCCCCACACGACCAGGAGGAGACCCATGTGTCTGGGATTCTCCCTAAGGCCAGAAGTGGAACACTGGCATCCAGACTGTACCCTCACAACCAGGAGAGGACCCAGGCATCATTTGGGGATTCTGAGGGAAGACAGTAGGGCAGCAGTGGGTGGGGGTTTCCCCATCAACTTCTGCACAGTGTAGTGGGTGCCCTTGGAATTGCTGTCATCCTGAGGGGACTCCCTCTCCAGCATCACACTGAACTCCCAAACCTTCACCTCCACTGCTCAGACATGGAGGGGGACAGCCACTCTGTGGGGCAGCCTTTGGCTCCTTAGGCCCCCAGAATAGTCCCCAAAACTAGTCCATGGCCCACAAACATCCAGCATGGACCACAAATACTCCCCCAAAATGCCTGCCCTAGCACATCCAGCCCCCAAACCACCCCCAAAACACATTGCTCCTATTGTCCCCAGTGCCTCCCATCCTAGTATGGCCCAGTGGTCCCAGTGCCCTCCGCCAGTGCTCCCTACACTAGGGCTCCCTACACTAGGGCTCCCAGTATAGCCCATCTCAGTGCTACCAGTGCCCACTGAGAACATGCAATGAGAATGCCCTCCCAGGCTACCAGCAAGCACGTCCTACCAAGCATGGCCAGCCCAGCTCCCCCATCCTAGTGCTTCCAGTACGTTCAGTTCCAGAGCTCCCACTAGTCCCTGTGCCACTGGTGACATGCAGTGAGAAGGCAGCTGTGCCTAAGATCTGCTATGACATAACCAGGATTTACAGCTCAAATTTTAAATAAATCACCTCTCCTCTGGTGAGGAACTTGTGAGTGATTCTAACACCCTGGCCCTGACCCTGACCCAGCAGGTGCATTTGAGGGAAGTAGAGATTCATGGAGCTGGGAACAGGGCCACCTCAGTGTGGGGATGTCACCTGCCCATGACTCTCAAATGGCATGACTCCTGAGAGTCTGAAGGCCCTGGACCTCACAGGATCCTATACTAGTGCCCAGAGGTCCTTGTCCCAGGAAGTCCCCATCTCCACTGGGTGTCTCCAGCTAGGAGCAGTACCCTGAGATGGGGCTAAGGGTCCCCATGGGTCCAGGTCAGGTCACCAGGCTATGGGTTCTTATGGGTCACCAGGCACCTTGAAGACCTTGACCCTGTGAGGGGCAAGTGATGCAGAAGGGGTTTGTGTTGTGATGGCAGGATGAGGGCACAGATCCCATGGTGTCCCAGCACGGGGGTCCACTGGCTGCCTCCTGCCTGCCCATGCACCACTGGTCAGTTTCTGTTCATATCAGAGAATATTAAAGAACAAGTGAATTGCACGTCATGGTGGTTTTTACACAGTTTTAGATCTTGTGGAGATGATATAGCTGACCTGTGTGTGTTGACAGACCTATGTATAGTTATGTGCAAGTGCTTTCTTTGTTCAGAGTTAAGAGTCAACTAAAAGTCCCTGAGTATTTCAGCAGGGATGGGTGTGAGGGTAACCTGGTCCTCCAGGTCAAATTAAATTAAAGTCACAAACACTATTCAAAATGCAGAGTCCAATCCTGTGATAAACTTCTGCAGCCCCAAAACCCCTACAAGAATATAACAACATGGTGAAAAGGGACAAAATCTGCAGATGGCTTTCTAACAGTGATTCTTCACCACTCTCCAAATCTTCCAGACCAGGAGACTAGGAAAAAGAGGAGATGTTGCTCAAGCAGGGTGTTTCTACATATATAGAAGGTACATACTTGCAATACTGTGTCAAGAAAAGCATCCTTGGACTTAAGAGGATCTTAAGCATATGGTTTGATCTCTTGATTGTGAGTAGATGGCAAAACAATGCCATCAACACCTGCTCAGTTGAATCTGATCCAGATAAATAAGTTATAGGTGAACAGTCACCTGCTTAGTGTGTGTTTAATAATAGCATACTCCAAATCCAGGTCATCTGTAGTTAGAGGGGTTTCTTGCAATCTCAGCACTCTGCTCTTAAGCATCTATTTTATTGGAGGAAGAGAGTAATTATTGCCAAAACTACAGCTAAATCACTAGAGACAATAACATAAATCCTGAATTTGATGGGGTTTGGTTTTCTTGTTATAGCTAAAGGAACTTTTAAGGAGAAGATAGTAGGCTAAAGCAAGAGTAAAGAGAGAAATTATTTATTTATAACACATTAGGAACACTGTTCACAGTACATCATTAACAGGGTGACTACATAATAAGGTGATCATAAAAGGGTGACTTCAAAAGCTGGTTAAAGACAAGGCATAGATTATAGGCTAGTCATGGAAACTGGTAGGCTTTTTTCTCCCATAAGCAAAGCTGCACAAATAAAGACTGTCTCATACTTTGTTTCTGCAAAGGTAAAAGATTGATTTACTCAATCTGTACATTTTCTTTATATTGTATAAATTTACCAATACTTAGATTAACATTTTCATATAGTTTATGATGTTAAATTTAAATACAGTATTATGTCTCATTAATTTAAGGTGCAATTTATCAAAATCTACAGTAAATATTTTCTTCTTAATCAGTTCTCTTTGGCACACTTCTGGTCTGTCTAAATACAAAAGTGTAGGATTGAATCGAGTATATAACACTGCAGGTACTTGGAGGGTTTTTTGTTAGCAAATGAATGTGATTTTATGCTTACCACAAGCTTATTCACAAAGAAATAACTGTATATGAATTTCAGTTTAGTTTATATATAAAATGGCTAACTACTTCAATGTGCAAGGCAGAAAAAAAAAACTTGTTACAGCAACTCCTCCCTTGAGAGAGTGATTTTTGCACCATGGAAATCTTGTATAAAATGTTATAGAAAATGGAGATTTTTAATGAGGAAGTTCTTGGTGCTTCTTATCTTACAGCAAGCCACCTGAGGACATGATTTTCTAAGTCCAGAAATGGTTCATAAGATAAGTTTAGCTGACAGGTTGGCACTGTAGTGGTGTTGCAGCTATAAACTTGCATGTTCAACTGACAAACTAAACCAAAGAGCCAAAAAAATCAACAACCAGTCTGTGTAAGAAGTTTAGTGAAAGTGGCTTCTTTCTATGAGAAAGGTCTCATTCCTACGTTCTTGATATATGTATATATATATATATATATATATATATATATATATAACTATCTGCTTTTATTGCAAGGAAGAACGATTTAGAATTTGCACTCTGCATTTTTGTCTTCATGACCTCTGCTTACTTTTGGACTGATGAATATTTTATTAAAATCATAAATGGACAACAGAAAATGGACTTCAGCTTCTGATGGAAATGTACAAGGAGGCCATCAAAGTTGACCTAAATAAGTAAAGTATCATTTTACAAAAGCTCTTCAAATGCCAGAAGAGCAAGCTCAGAGCAATTTATTTCACATCTGAAGGCAAATACCAGCAGCTGGCATTCACATGAAAGTTATGAGAAAACTTAGCTACATAAATACTGGACCTCTTTCACTGACTAATTATTTCAAAATTGAATAAAAACAAAACCCTATTCACAGTAAAATGTACTTATTTCAAGGCCCTTCTGGTCTGTTTTTTTCCTGAATCACGCAAGTAGTATCCCCTCAGCTGCAGAAATTAGCATTTTGGCAAATGATCAAGTTACAGGAATTGTCAAGTACTGTGCAACCTGTTTAGAAGGCAAGGATGTAGAAAGGGATTTCATATAGGTACTTTGTGATGTGGTAATGTGTGAAATGCTGTGCTACTCCTGAGTAAAACACATTTGGCTGTCCCAGCTAATGACCCATTTATGAGCATGCTGATTCCAGAGAGGCATTTCACAGCCTCAGGAATAGTGTATATTCTAAAAAAAAAAAGTATCTTACAACTGTCTTTTTCTTTAGCCTATCAGTAAGGACTAACAATGGTGAGTTGAAGGAGGTGATGAGAAGGGGCAGAACTGGTAAGGAGAATCAGGGTCTGTGCGGTAAATCAGATGTGAGATGTAATTCATTCTCAATTTCCTTTCAGCTTTTTGAGATATTGCATATGGCCATGCCCCTTAGTGCTCCTGTTTTATCTGAAAGCTACTGGCTTTAGAACTGGGATGTCTGTGTGAAGGATATGGTATCAGATTTATCTACAGCAAAGCCTCCGTTGATGTAAGATTTCTTGGCCTGTGTTTCATCATTATCAAGTATTCCTGTTTCCAAGGCAAAAGGATTGACTATGTTGACTTCAGAGGTGACATCCAACTGCTCCAGCTCCTTTTTTGAGAGCTTCTCCACTACTCCTGTACCGAAGGCGTCTCCCAAGACATTCACCATTGTTCTGAATCGATCCCTATGGAACAAAAAAGTTGTCAGACAAACCATGCAGTTGTTTAGAAAATCCTTTTAATAAAAGTAAGGTACTCTAGCTCATGCAGCACTGTTTTCTTCCCAGTGCAGATTTGGGTAATTATTCAATTAAAAGAAAATAGTATTTTAAAACAAGAATCAGAATTTTACCCACAGGTATTTGAAGAAGCCTGGAGTAATTTTCATGAGAAATTATTTTGTACAGGACATGCAAAACTGCAAGTCATGTCACTTGTCTGTTAGAGCAGTAATTCCACTGCTGTGGCATAGCCTTGCAAAATGTTGGAAGGATCACCTCTCAGGCCCCGAAGTATGCTACAAAGCTGGTTCCCTTTTGTAGTGATAGACTGTGGAGTGCAACAACAGAGTCTGCATTGAGCCTTTTGTCATTTTAACAGTCATGTCCTCTGTCAGAAGAGCCCAGTATCTCCAGTATTCTGGCCCAAACCTGGTAAAGGGAAAGGCCTGTCTTCTGCTAGCTTCTCCTTATTAAAGGGCTGAAGGACAAAGTGTACTGAAAAAATCACTTAAAGGAATATGATACTCCTGCACTATTGATTTTTCTCCAGACAGAAATGTGACATGCAGGCCATAAAAACCTGCTGCTGCTTGACAGAGGAACAACAAACCCTTGCAATATAACAAAGTTTGAAAGATGACATGAAAGTAAGGTATGGAGAGTGGAAGACCATGCTTCCCTCTTTTTCTTTTCAGCTACAGAGCACTGCAAAGGCTCTGTGGCAGAACAAGTTTCTCTTTCTGTGCAGAGACATTGAGGTGGATATATTTACAGTATTTCACAATACTTCTACAACTGGTGAATTCTAGTGCTAAAAAAGTTTTCCATGTGCAATAAAAATATATGGTAGGGAAAGGAAGAGAAAACAGTAAAGATTCTAGTGGGATCAGTGTGACAGGTGAGGAAATCAACAGCACTGGAAACTCATCTGTTATAATAGCACTATTCTATTTTATTTAATTTACACAGCAAAACACATCTTAGTCTGAAAAATGCCTTAATTAGAATCAGAAACATCTTGAATTTTTTGTATGTTTCATGGTGGAACAAGTACCTTCCATGTACTAATATTGTGTCTAAAACCCACAAAAGCTATGGACTTCTAAAGTGGAGTAAAGATCAGATCCATAAAGTCATGATTGCTCTGAGAAATAGGTTATTGTTCTCTTTCTCTCTCGCTCCCATAAGGTAAGTAGAGGGCATAAAATGAAATTATTAGGGTGTAGATGAAAACAAACAAAATTCAATTATATCTCTGCATCATTAAGATGTGGAATTCATCTCCCTAGTACTTGTGGAAACATGGGTCCCAAAGCAATGAGGCATTCATAGAAGAAGAAGACAAAAATAACTTCTAACTCAGGAACACTCTGCTCTGCAATTTGCAGGAGGCTGAGCAAATATTTTGGAAAAAGAACCAATATACATTTGTGCTGTTCTTAGACTCTTTAGATACCTGCTCTGAGCCAGTGGTTTGTACTGATCTGCACTATCCTTAAAAACATTAAATGCCCATTAGGAATGGAAGAGAGCTGGAGAAAACAAAATGACTGTGGAGCACAGCAAACAAAACTATTAGACCCTGTTGCAGACAGCTGACTGGGAGAATGTACTTGTGGATGGAACTGGTTCCTTTGGAGAAATTATGCTTATACATAAATTTAATTGATTCTTGGATCCATACAACAGCCCTGATTTTCCGGAGACTGGCATTTCTCTCTATTTGCAAAATTGAGTTATATACTCAAATAAATTAAATATATCTGTGAAATACGTAGGTTGCCACCAGAAATTCTTCAAGAAAATTATTGGAAAAGGTGGAGGAGGAGCAGCAAGGCATTTATCTTGAGTGTAAATAAACCTGAAGAAGATATGCAAATATTATGAAATTATTAAGGTCACTGGATTGATACCAGTGAAATGTCATTCATGCAAACTGCAGGTAAAAAGACCTTGGGCTGACTACTAAAGCTCACACAGTTTAAGAGACAAAAGAGCTGAAGTCATACTTGCTAACTTGTGAATCCTGATACCCTATGTATCATGGGACAACACTGAGTATTGATAGCCTTCTGACCTCCAGAATGCACTCTATGATTCTTTGGGCTTTTGCAAAAGTGGCGGAGATACACACTAGTGTAACTCGAACAGAAAAGATTTCTGGTGAAAAGGCTTCTTTCCAGAAAAAGCAGATGAATGTGACTGAGAGGTTTTGAAGTGCTCTGATATGGTTTGGATTAGGCATAAGAATCACTCTCCAAATTTAGATGTGTGCTTGTTGATCAAGGGCTGGGCCAGTGCCCTCAGTGAAGAATAGCCCTAGCAAAGTAGTGCTGGCAGCACAGATCTGTGTACAACCTGCTATGTGTGTGCATGTGGAATCCAGGGTCAGTTTTGCTTTGTTCATGTTGTGCTCCACTGCCAGTTTATGGATATTACGTGCTTTGCTGCTTGTGGCTACATTTGATTTTTATGAATGATGTATGTGTTTAGCATAATGTGGTGGCATTTATGACACTCTAGACATTTCTTGGTACTGTCAAATTTGTCTGTCTTGAGGATGATGCTCATGATTTATTAGTGCTCTGACCACTACTTTAAGGCAGAAAGCATCTCTGAATGTGAGGTTATTCACTGCCATCCCATGGAGCAGGTCTTCTCTCACAATGAAAGCCATTACTGCATTCAACTCTGAACAAGCCTGGCCATAAGAATAATCTTTGTCCATTTTCTACAACTAAATGATTTTATTGCTTTCTTTCTCAGACTCACACATTTCTAGGCAACTTATGCAAACATTAAAAAAAAAAAAAGATAAGGAAAAAGAAAAAGGAAAAATCATTAAATATGAGGTGCCTTAAACTTACAGAAGCCAGTCAACTGCAATGATCAGAGTAACATCCTCGGCAGGCAGGCCAATGGCACTCAGCACAATCACCATGGTAACAAGTCCGGCTTGGGGCACGCCTGCAGCCCCGATGCTGGCTGCTGTAGCTGTGACACTAAACCCCAAATAAAACCCAGAAAAGGCATTCAGAATACATGTAACTGACAGAAACTGTTTTCTGGCATAAATAGTTTAATTTCACTGCAAGAAAGAAGCCTAAATGTTTCAGTTTTCCTCTTGAATAGTATTTACTCAAAGTCAGGTGTCAAGCTTATAGGACAAGCCATGTTCTGATGTACTCTTATGGTTACACTGCAGAATAACAGGCAACACATGTCTATCAAGCAAACTGGATGGATCAAAGGTAGAGGCTGAGTTAGGTTTGTAAGTGTTTGCAGTGAAGAATAATGGCAATTTTAATAACAGTGCTGTATACCAGCTGCATATCCTGATCCATCCTACCTCCCCATCAGGTTGCACAGGCTAGGCCTTGGATGAAGAAGTGAGAATATTTGTTATTTCTTGTGCTGTGAATGATAGTTTAAACTTTCCCATGGGGTATCTAAAGGTAATGCACCATTCACAAAAAAGCTCACTTCCCACAGAATGCATGTGATGGCTTTAGTCTTACCTAATGGTAACTATTTGGCCAATATCCAGTTCTAAGTCATTCAGCTGTGCAATAAATATGGCTGCTACTGCTTCATAAAGAGCAGTGCCATCCATGTTGATGGTAGCTCCAACTGGAAGAACGAACCTTGTGATTCTTTTGTCAATCAAGTTTTTTTCTTCTGCACAGCGGAAGGTGACAGGCAAAGTTGCTGAACTGGCACATAATGAAACACATAAAATCAGTGAAGGCAGCAACACACCATTTCTGTTGTTTCCTTTTGCTCAGAGCATGATGTGCTTTATGACTCAAAAGGAGATCTAAGGCAGGCAGGAAGGCTGCACCATGAAAAAGTAAAGCAACTTTTGTTATACCTTCTAATTATTGGAAGAAACAGCTAAGTGTTAGTAGTTCTCAAAATTACATGGCAAATTGCCATGGTATACGTAGTCACAAAAAATGTTTAACAGCTTAAATGCTGTCAAGTCTGCAGCTAATGAACTGAATGGCAAAGAACTGCCTCCTCCAGGGAAAGGCAGACTCTCCTTTGGTGTAAGGCTAACACACTCTGTAGTGCCCTTTGGGTATGACAGAAATAATGATGAAAACAGTATTTCTGCCTCCAGGGGACTGAGAACTGTCCAGCTGATACCAGGGCTTTTAAAAAAGTAGCAATAAACTCAGAGTACAGACCATGCAATTACTACTAGGTACATTACAAAAAAGATGTTTCTTTTGTTTACCTGGAAGAGATCATGAGGGCTGTCAGAAGTGCCTGAGCCATCCCCATGGCAAACCGAAAAGGATTTTTCCTTACTATTATTAAGTAGATAAGCGGCAAAACTATACAGGAATGGATTGCAAGTCTGCAAAATAAAATAAACTAGTTACACAAACAGATCCATCTCATTGTCTTTCTTTACTAAGATGGTCATAATAGGTACCCAGCTCTGTCTTCAGGTATACTTATGAAACACTAAAGGTGACTTTAGTGACACCTAGGTGCAAAATTTAGAGAGAATGCCACGTTAATAAAAAGCAGACTAATGCTGTTCTACACTTCCTTTTGGAAAGAAGAGAGAGACCATATATGAATTGTCTCTCTTTACTAAGCTGAGCAAGAACTGACTTGGAAAAAATTTTAAACTGATGAAAATGAAAAGCATAAACTAATATGTAATACTTAAAGTGATGTGCAGAGAGTGATTTGAAATAACACTAAAACACTTCAGTCTTCTCACAGATCCTTACAATGCAAACCAGAGACAAATCAGAAAACCAAATCAAATTATTATTCTCATTTTGTCTGCCTTATTACAGAACATGTTTTAAAAATAAAGGTAAATATGCTTTCCAGTCAGGGACAGCTGAAATGCAAAGCTTTCTGCAGAAACTTCAAATATGGACCTTTAGAAAAAATCTACATCTGCCCTGGGGAAAACTGTGTAAGCTCAGGTCTACAATTAAAATGCGGTGAGGTATTTGAGATAGAGATATATTGAGATATTATCTCAAATATATGAGATATTTGAGAGATTTAAATGAGATATATGTAGTCTAAGCATTTTTAATGATGTAAGATGCTGAAATGCTATATTTTGAAACTATTAATTTTTAAAATTAAGTGGTTGACTCATAGAAGATCAACTTGCTTTCTTGACTTTAGCAACTCAGATGTATTTGCCTGGCTAGTTGTGTAGGTCTCAGGGACAAAATCATCCTTCAGCTTTTGTGTTAATTTTGAACACAGTGCAGTAATCCTGAATGCACATGAATGCAGGGCTTGTGGGCATTAGGATAAAATGTAAACTGACTGCTGTAAGTATGTTTGAAATGAAATGTATTTGAATAGTCTGTGAATATTCCCTATGTTCAAATGTTGCAATTATAGCAACGTCAGCTTTTCATGAAAATAAATTATCACATAGCCTGGAAACATAAACCCAAAAACTGTTGTCACCTATGACCTTGGAATTTTTATTCTGTCCCCACAAAATGTTCATGTGCACATTGCTGTGTTGTAATAATGCTTTATGGTTTCAGAGCAGTTGATAAAGATAGCAATAAATCATGGTACCATTTGTTCTGCCAAAACCAGACAATTAAGAGACCAGTTGTCATGGTACAGAAATCCACAATGGCATCAAAAACCATCCACAAAACGAACATATTTGTTTCCTTGGAAAAATTATCTTTTTAAAAGGAACAGGCATTAAAGATTTCATTCTGTATGGGAAGATATCATAGATTTGTAGAATCATATTACATATTTAGTGGAATGTAAATAATAGCATGCTACTTGTCTTGATAAAATTTTGTAAATAACTCTAGAAAGAAATCTAGCAATTTATACATGCATCACCACAAGGCATCATTGTATAAATTGCTAGGTTTGTGATATGCCTGAGAACAAACTGAATTCTGCAGAATATATAGGAAAAAAATAAAGTGGTATGGGTGCCATTTGCTGTTGTAATAAAATGTTAATGAGAGTAAACATTTCAAGTAATTCCAAGTCTAAAAGCATACTGACTTAGTTATTTGAAAAATTTAGATCTGCACCTTTTTAGTAGCAGCATGAACATGACATTATTCAAAATAAAGTATTTTTGTGTATCTGCTTTGCTACTACTGGTTTTCCTGAAACAAATTTTAAGTAATATTTATTTTTGTTTATAAAATACAATTATCAGCAAGCAGCAGAATTTTTTATACCAAAATCATAATCAGTAATTGAAAATAGAAATCGTAATAGCATTCATTTTTAAGTTAGGAAGAATCATGTCCCTCAGAATCCCAAGCTACCATTCCATATAGGAATATCTCTTACAGGGATGTAACTGCCTTGTTGCTTTCAGAAGAGACACAGGCACAGGCAAGGAGAATCTACTTGCTGCAGCTTTTTTTTTTTTTTTCCTCCTTCTTCTTTTTTTTCTTCCCACTTCAGCCTGAGTTCCCTCTGGCGCTTAAATTATGTCTCCACTTTGACTTTCCTCTGCTGTAACTTCTAATATTCTCATCCTGACTCTGCAACCATTAATTGTGAGAGACTTGAGATACTTAGTGGCAAATTGCACCAACGACAGTGGGGGAAGTCTGTTCTCTCATGGTGACCTGAATGAGATACAGAGACTGAGATAGCTGCAGACAATGGTGGATGAGTGCTGGTAGGGCTGAGGCTATGAAAGATCATGAAAAATTAAGTTGGGAAAAAGGTGAGCTGGTTAGGGAGGTTAAAGGAAAAAAAAAGCAGATGATAGGACAATTGTCTTGATAAGGAATACATGAAACGTTTAAGATAATCTGTTATTTTCAGGTTCAAGCTTAAAGAGAGGATGATAAGCAGTTACAGAAGACACCAGTGAACAGAATACACTGCAGACAGGATCAAACACATAAGAATGAAAACAAAATGATGGTGGGAACAGCAGTTTTTAAGAAACCCAAACAAAGAGCAACATTTCTCCTTTTTCCTGAGAGGTAAGAAAAAAGGGTATTCTTGCAGGCTGAAAAATGTAGAACAAACATCTTTTCCCTGCAGCTTATAGCCTTGTGTGTATGTGTCCATATCTGCTTCTGTGATCTGATTATAACATGCTCTCCCTGATGGTCAGTTTTGCAGAGAATACACTGCTGTTAGCTCTTATCCACAACGCCTTGAGCAGCACTCATGGGAGGCTGCTCTGCAGGAGGCAGAAATGCTGCAGAGATCTACCTGAGCACCTGTCAGGGAAAACGGTCATATTTAGAGGAACAGAGACTTTTTCTCTCCAAGGATGCAAATGTGTTCATTAATGTTTTTGATGGCACCTGGGGATCACTTAAAATTGTTGTGCCTGTCAAACCAATGGTTACCAGATAAACAGGAGGCTATGCAGTGGCAGTTTACTTTGCAATCAAAGTACTTTGGAGAAGGCACTGTGTATTCACACACATCTTAAGGAAGAATTGCCTTGTCACCGTAAAAATAGTAACCTGTAACCAGTAACTGATAGGTAAATAGTCATAAAACTTGCTATCACATCTAAAACTAAAACTCGCTATCTGTTGTGAAACTGAAGTCAAAAGACAGTAGTAATCCATTGAACATATTCCTCCTCTGAATTAACTGGAGTTAATGACATAGAAAACCTGCAATGTCATTCTGTCAATGATTTCTATCTAGTTTGTGTCATTTATAATTTGTATAGAAAATATTAGAGTCTTGATTTCAGCTTTTGAAACCTGTAAAAATCTGACTTACTTTCCAAGTGCAAACAAATACTCACAAAAAATTGCATAATGCATTAGATAAACATAATTTGCACTCATCTCTGTAACGTTTTGAAAAAGTCATGAATCAGTGCTATTTCTGGAGCAGTAATTCTTATTTAGAAAGACATTTTATCTCTGATTTTCAAACAGCTAGTCCAAACATACTGGCTTATGAATAAAACAAAACAACCTTGAAATAAATGTGCTTATCTGACACAGATTAATGCAAAAACCCCAGAGATCCTTCTTGACTATTTATAAAGTAGTTTGCATTTAAGACTAATATATTACCATTCTCTTTGCTTGGTTGTCAGAAAGTGTATGAATGACATTTGAAGAATAACATGCAAATGCATAAAGTGTTGGGAAAGAAACTCTTGAACAACTTTGGACCTAGCCTCTAGACAAAATATATATAAATCCTTAGTATACTGAAGGAATTATAGGAGTGGATGCTAAGGTAATGGACCAAGAGGGCCTAGAAGGCTATGCTTCGCTGAATTGGAAATAGAAATTTAAGCATATTTATCTTATTGGGCCTGTAATATCCATTTATCTGACAAAAGAGTCCTTTGGAGGATAGTTTTGGAGCTTTATATCGCTTTAGAGATATATAATAACCTGATATTATAACCTATCATTTGGAGCAGTTAAGTTATTCTAAAGTTCCACTGCTGAAAGGCTTCACATTGTGCAGGTGTAACCTCCTCCTGTTACTGTTCTACATAGACAACTGCTACAAAATATAGAAAAAATATAGAAAATATAGAAATATAGACAAAATATAGAAAAAAGTTCTGATGCTTGGCTATGTTCTTCAGATTGCAACTTCTCTTTTTACAGCCTCACTGTCTACCCTAACCTTGAAGGAGGAATTAACAAACAGTGCAATCCCCAGAGCTTCTCTTGATGTCAGCTGTCTGCTCAGTACTGGGGAGGGAAGGGATCAGTCTCTTTGGCATCCTTTATTGTGCACTGCTCTTACTATGCATCTGTATTCAGCAGGGAGTTTGGTCTGTGCTGCAACACCTTGGGCCCAAAAATTCCATGGAGGTTCCCAAAATAATCCACATATTTGTAATATGTTTGATAGGCTGGCAAGCCTCAATAAGACATAATTCATAACCTCACCTTTAATAAAACAATATTTTCTTCAGCACAAGCTGTAAGGATGAAACAGTGAATACAAGAAAGGAATTTGCTTTTGGGTTTTGGTTTTTTTAGAATGCAAGGCAGTGACTTTTTAAAACAGAACATGCATCCAGCAAAATGTGGGTTCAAACAATCTTCACACATCCTCACATAATTTTTACTGATGAGAATTTTTGTCTCTGACCTAGAAGACTGGATGTAGTAGATAACTGAGTGGTAATCAACTGAGTTCCGAAACTCCATACATCTTTAAGAAATTACATACCCACTTATTACTGTAGCCATATAAAGACCCAATTTACGAAAGATTTCCCAGTCTTCAACTTCTATTATCTTCCCAGCAATTAAAAACACGATACCAATTGGCATATACCTAGAAAGCAAAAATAAAGCTATCAAAAATGCATTCTCAGAAATACTGCATGCTCACCATGAAATAATTTCTCCCTCAGAGTAATTTTTTAAAACAGATAAAAAATATGTTTTGATATCCTATTTCACAACAACAGATTTTTTTTTCTTATATTATGTTATACATTGGACCTTATTCATTTACAGCAAGATTACAAGAGAGGTGATGAAAAAAAGACTGGAAAATAAAAATAAATGTAACCCTACATGCAGTCTGGTGCCACAGAACACACCAAAGTTGGGAAGGGGCATGGGCATATACCCTATTACAGCAAATGTTCATGTATAGCCACAGGTCCCCTGGGGGTGGAAGTTTGCAGGGTTGAGACCAGTGTCTGTCTAGTCTGCTATCACACACAGATGGGAAAGATCTCCTGTAGTTACAGGAGCTGCCCTGCAGCACTGGGGGGCTGTCTGTGGCACCTGCCCAGAATAAAGTAAACCTGCACAAGGCCATGCCTTATGGATTTGAACAGTAGCTGCACAGGCTACTGTCTATAGAAAATTCAAGGGAAACATCAGGAATTATGTTAGCACCAGCTCCACTGCATTTTTTTTTTTGTTCCACAGAGCAGGCTTTCATAGAGACAAGTTATAACTCCAGAGCTTTGAGCAGTATAAATTCATCTAGAAATTTGTGAATATATAAAATGTATCCATTTTAAAACAGAAATTTTAAATTTATAAAATGTATGTGTGCTATCTCATAAACAATGTGTATCTTACCCCTGTTGAAAGCAGGAATACCTAGTTCCTCTAAGCACCGAACTTGATGAAAACAGTACTAATTCCTCAAACTTTCAGCACAAAACTCTACCTTGTTTCAAGCAACAGCTCCCACATCTGTAGAAACTCAGGGAGCCTGTAGCCACAGCTTCTGGCACATGCAAGAAAATGGATAATCAATTTATAAGTAAATTTCTGTATGGCATGTGCTAAGTCTGGAGTCTCGTTGGTAATTTTCTGCAGAGTGAGGTAGCCTGTCTCACAGGGCTTTAACTTAGCCTGGGATTAAACTAGCTGTTTAGCACAGGACCAGTTGCAGAAACTAATTTACCTTTCTTTAAGGAAGCAAGAATTGTGTAAACCCTGGACAGGTTTGCTGTTTTACAGGCATCTCGGTGTGCTGGGATGTAAGAAAAACCCATGGAAGGGTCGGATTTGACATGGTACTGGTATGAAATGTGCACATGAGCAGAGTATTGTAATATGTGGCACAAGGCACTCCGCATGTAGGATCAAACTCTAGAAAGAATTATGTGTATTTATAGTCCTGATCCTGTAATTGTGATTTGCACAAACAAAATTATATTAATAGTTGTGAAGTCCAACCAAATGCTATCAGACAAGTTTCTGTATTTTAACTTTATTTTTCTTGTCTGAGAATATTATGATAATGTAGTCTCACAGAACCTATTAGCAGGAGGTAAATGATGCTAAGTTGTATTTTGCATGCCATTTTGAATTTTTCTCTGTGCTGTAGCTTGCTTATTAATTCAGATTTCTAAAGGAACTTATATCCAATACAGCCATCCTGTGAACATAATGTCTGTCAGGGAATAATGTTCAAGACTCAAAAGGGCATATGAGTGGTAATGCTTATCCTCAAAAGAGTCCTCAAATGACTAGTGAACTAGTTTTTTAATATATATCTATCAAGAATGTCTAAAAAACTCAGGTTTCTTGGGAACCAATAGGGCTGCTCCTTTGGTATATATTAAGAAGCCCTGTCTCCAATTTCCTCAAAAGTATCAAATTCTGTAGAAAGGAAAATTTTTACCAATCTTTCTTTGAAAGTTGCTTCCTGTAAAGCACTATGCAAAAGCAAACATGAGGTCTGAGTCTGCTCCTACCTCTTCAGTGACAAAATCCACTTAAAGAAGTTGTTCGAAAATGCCAGTATATCCTTGAACTTACCACATAATTATCTGAACTATTCTCATTGTAGCTTCATTCAGTGCATTGAAGAAATCCAACAGCACTTGTCCTTTCTCTCCCATTTTCCCAATTACCACTCCAAAAACAAGGCAAAAGACAATCAACCCCAGCGCATTGATGCCGTTGGAATACACTCCCACAATTTTATATTCTTGGGTTTTGTTCTATAAATTGGAATCAAGAGAAAAAAAAATACTATCTGAAAATAATGAATTTACTTTAAAGAGTTCTAAAACAAAAACACATTTAGATTTTTTTGAAAGACATGAAGCTCTTTCCCAGTCACTCTATTGGTTTTCTGCAAGTGCCAAGTGGGTAAGTTCAGGAATACACTAAACTGAACTTGAACACTTTGTATTTTAAAGCCATGCATGGATCTGACCAAACCTCAGCAGGGAGTAAAGCACCCCTCAAATTTATGTTGTCCTTTCTATAGACTTCTGACACGACATATGGCAAGGTCTAAATATCCACAGTCATGCTTTCAAGATTTATTCCCCTACACTCAAGATTTACTCCCCACTGGAAAACAAAACAGAGATGTAGAATTCTTGTGTTTGTTTCTGAGCAACTCAAGGGTCTGTATCTGGAGCTAAGATAATTTCACCACTGCCTAACAACTGGGACATCTGTGTAATTGCATGATTTGTAAGAGAATTGTGGGCACATAACATAAAAATCCTACTAAAGAGGTATTCATACATTCTTCTGTGCAGCATGAACATATGAACGAAAGGGTGCAATTCTTCACTACATTCTTGTTCAGGATTTAATTAATGTCTCTTCATATAGCTCATCTTCCCATGCTATTATTACTTTGAAATGAAATTTGGAAGGAGTATAATAAAATGTATATTGATTTGGTATTGTTTATAGTTCTGTGTTCACATGCTATTGAATTCCTTTCTCCCTCTCCTCCACAGTAAATCTAGACTTTATACACCATTAACACCCATAAGCTTTCCACACATCTAATGAAAGGCTTCTTAAATCTCTTCTTCACTTTTGTTTCTGTGCATTTTTTTTCAGAGTAACAAGCTATTAATTAACAAATGCTTTATATTGTTTTGTTTTCCATTTAAAAAAAATTATTATTTTCAACTAATTTTCTTCTTTAGTGCTTACAATTACAGTCATTGCTACTCAAACATTTCATGGTGATATACATCTAGTCTTTCCACAGTGAGTGTTGAATTTCTCAGAAAACTGACAATTCATGAGCAGATAAATGTAATCAATCTTCATCTCTTTTCTTTGGACTGGTCAATTACCCATGGGATCCTCTGATGTTCTTAAACATACTGGAAGGACCTCTAAGCATTTACTAATTAACTTATGTGCTCTTGCTAAAGTCCATCTATGTGCTATTTCCATTCATTTCTTCATCACTTACCACATGAACTAAACCAAATTTAGTCTATGTTCTCTCTTCCTACTTCATATATTATGAAGGAATAAAAGGATAAAAGGTTGTACCTCTGAAGCCTTTGCTGTCGAAGCCATTGTAGTGGGTTCCTCTCGAAATGTAGAACTATTTTTATCCACAGCAGCTGTAGCTTTAAGTTTTTCACGTTTGGTCTTATACTGGAAAAGTTTTTAAAAAAAATCCAGAAGAACTTATATAGAAAAATAAGAAAACTGAAGAATGGACAAAGGCCCAGTAAAAATAAGAGAAAAATTAAACAATTGAAGCTGAAGGTAGCAAACATAGACAAAGAATTTATTTCCCAATTCATGTGAGCCATCAGGGCTCTGTACCTCAGAAGCTGTAGATCAAACAAGAGATTCACAAATAATATGCTATGAATTTTTCTCCCCAGGATCTTGGATACCCCATGGACATGCTGCAGTCTTGCAGGGCATGAGCTAGAGCTCCTTACAATGACAAGAATTTTTGCTGGAACTGTCTGGAGAGAATTGCTGACAGCCATGCCAGGAGAGGCCCTTGGTGATGTGGTCAGCATAACTAATGCCACTATGCTAGGCAAACAGTCATTCTTAGTGGTCAAATGAGTTATATATTTCCCTTTCCCCTCGATGCCAGGTCTTCAAGGTCCTGTGCACCAAGCAGACAAACTGAACAGACTTACTCTTCCGCTCCCTACTAGCCTCCAGATTCCTGGCACTAGGCTGATTACTCCTCTCCTTATTTGTCTTAAATGTTCCAGGCACCCAGCCAGACAAGTGGTGTAGATGATGCAGTCACGAACAGGCAAGTGTAACAGCAGCAAGTCCATAAAACCAAGCAGGTACAAGTCCTAGTGAGTAACTTAGTAACTAACAAAATTGCTGCAGGACAGTGAGACCTGGTCCTCAGGGATGCCTCCATCATTGTCTGCTTCATCTGAGGACTGATTGACCATCCTGAATTTTTCAAGCCTAGATTATGGTTGTTATACTGATACAGCAAATGAAGTATTAAGATCTGACTAAATATGTACTGGCTCCAGGTAGTTAGAAAATGTAAGTTAAATGGTGCTATTATAAAACTGTACTACACTGGTTCTGCTCATAGAAATCCTGTGCTATTCTGATTGTAACTTCTTGCTATACTAATCATAATCCATTAAGAAAACAAGCCTTTAATAGTAACTACAGTTTAGTGCCACCATCACTCTGTCAAGGATTCCTAAAAGAGCATGCCCCTTCCCTTAGTGTTGGGTGGCCAGTAATGATGACAAAAACTACATGGAGAAGTTTTATGAAGTAAGTTGTGCACAGCAGCCTATCTGATATAAAGTTCTGGGGAAGGTTAACTGATAAGTCTAATATATAGACAGAAGTTTCCTCTTTCATCTTGCAACACTCACTTTTCCTGAAAGATGTCTTTAATAGACTACTAGTTATCATTTTGCTTCAAAGGGTTTAGTCTGGCAGTGGATATTAGATGTGAGACACTTCAGGGTGAGGGCTAATTTACACAGAGGGATCTTAAGAACAAGGAAAATGATCCTCATAAGATGGTTCTTCTAACTCTTGTTGTCCCAAAAGGAAACACCTTGTCTTACACGCTGTTGGTTTCTGCATCCAGCTCTTAAACAGGGCCTTTTTGGGACTTAATAGCTGATAGCAGAGTGTTTATCATAATGGAAATGGAACTAAGATGCCTTAAACCCCACCTTTTTATAGGTGGACTTCTCAGAAATAAGTCTTGCCTGACAACTTTTTTGTGACATAAGAAAATAATTTGTGGTTAACAGTAGAAACTACAGAAATAAAGAGGGATGTTTAAACTTACCTGTTGGAAACAGGCCTGAACAAGGTTCTCTGGGAACATATTCCTGTTAACAAGCATAGAAACATTTCAATACTACAGCATACTAAGGAAAAGTTGTTTGCTATAAACAAAATGATAAAATTTGATGCTTAAAAATAGATAATGTTTTGTTTCAGCAAAAAGGAGTATATTTAGCATCAGCAGATATAGATGGATAGATAGATAGATAGATAGATAGATAGATAGATAGATAGATAGATAGATAGATAGATAGATAGTTCTTTTTTTTTCCAAAGAAATTAAGGGCTTAAGAGTCCCACTGACTGTTTTCTTACTAGCACTTGTTGAACTTTTGGGCTTTTTTAGTATTTGACATTTCTATTGGTAAGCTACTAAACCCAGTGCATTTTTATCCCTGCTACATTAGCTTCTTTACTTGCATAAGGAATACAGGATACACCATCTTTATATGTCAAATATAGGCAGAAAAGAAAAACAAAAAAACCTCTTACAAAGGCTATGCTGTAAGAATAAGATATTTGGTGTGTGTGGTCTATTGTAGTTTTGAATTCAGAAATTAATCTTGGTTAATGGTAAATTCTCCTGTGTTATTCTGGTGTTAAGGACTATTTTCACACACTGAAAAATTAGGAGATTTAGTGCAATGCAGTTGTGGGACTCCTTTCCAAATGCCAATTTCAGATTCAAACAATTGCAAAAAAGAAAGCATTAATTAGGTATTTGGTAAATATCCAATCCAGTGCAGAAAATGCATTTTATATACTGAAACATAAGGCTTTTTTATCTCCCCTAAAGATCTTTCACAAACTCCTGCCTTTGGCTTTCAAGTTTTAAAAGCAAAATCTATTCAAAAGCAAAATCATTTCGTATAAGTGTGGGTTTTTCCTTCATCTTTACAAGACTGTCTGGTTTTGAATCCTAAATCTATTCTTTTTATCCATATTTTTGAATATAAATATGTAGGAAATTCTAATTCCTTTAAAAGAGAAATTCAGATCTTTTAACTGCTAATTTACAGTCTTTAACTTCTTTGCAAGAAGTTAAGCTATTAATCTATAGCAAACCGCCAAACTACTAGATATGTGGTAGTTGATTCTTACATGACAGATTAAGTAAAAATTCTACAAAAAATAAAATGGTGGGCAAGAATAGTGACCCAGAAGAGAGAAAAAAATAATCAACAGAAACATTTTTGAGGGTACCACCTAGCCTCTAGTCTCTTTTGGAAATGCATCCTTTATTGGTGTTATTTTTCTTCAAATCTCTTATACACAGTAGCTCTGAAAACCTGCACCTGTCTTGTGCAGACTTTTCTAAGGGTTTCCTTCTTCTAACCTCTTTAAAGTATTGTCCATGATGCTGATGGGGAAAGACACATTGTGCAGTTGCCTTAGATACTGGTGATGCAGCAAATTTCTTGACTGTGGACCCCCTGGAAATCTTTGCATGCTGCATCTGTAACTCTGCATACTGCCTTGAGGAGGGGAATCACAGCTCTGCAATTTCAGCTGGTTGTCTATGCTGGATGACACAGAAGCTGCCAATCAGTAATCCACCAGTAACCCACCAATCCTTTATGGATGTTTTCCTCATAATAGATGAATCTTGCATGTCAATTTCTGTGAAGCAGGGATTTTTCATCACTGGTTTATTAGCCAAAGTCTATGGTGTAAAGAGAATTTTTTTTAAACAAGCTGCTTTGAGTAGATTTTAAAATGTCTAATTTGTTGAAATACTACCCTTATTCATCTAAACAGTATCAGAAGGCATTTTATTGAATTGCATATCACAACTTTATTTGTGTTTGTTTGGACTTCTGCAAAAGGGATATGGAAACTAAAAATTAAAATCTCACCTGATCAGATCCAGCAAGGCATCAACAGTATTGACTTCTGGGGTACTGCCCGTTCTGTCAATCTCACTTGCTCTTTGAGTCACTCCAGGTTTAATGGTCACAACAAGGATAATCCCTGCAGAAGGAGAAGCAGAGAGCTCACAGTGCAAGCAGAGGCATTGGTTCATTCTTCCTCAGTATATCCTGTTTAGCCAAAACCTTTATGAACTCAACTCAGTAAACACTTTCCCTGGGTGCTTCTGCTGGTATGTGCAGAAAAATCTGCAGGTGGTGTCCTTAAATGTGTGAGTTCCCCTAGTACAGGAGCTACTTGCAGGCCCACCCCTAGACTTCATCACTTTATCTTTGTTTTTGTATGTATTGTACTATATCACTACTGCTCATCAAGAGGGTAAATTACTTTAGCTGTTGTTCAGATGAGTGTGCTGCAACTTTTGCAGAGTGAATGTATTTAATTGCTATTTCCCTTTTCCTTTATGTAGCTCTTCTTGTTACTAGCTTTCAGATATGAATACAATTGTGCACTGTTCTGTGACCCCAGAGTCACAGGGTGTTTTATTAAAATTAGGTAGCAATATAGTTATGTAAGAGAAGGCTTCAGAAAAATAAATAAATAAAAAATTGCAGATTAAGAAATACTAGATTTGACCTTGTAAATACTGAAACCAATGACAAAATTTTCATTTATTTTAGTGACTTAATTGTAAGCCTTTTTACTATTGCTATTCTCCAAATATTTTTTTCTCTTTTTCTTTTTTCCTTATACACATCCAAAGAAAGCCAAAGCAAATGAAACTACTAAATTTCAGTGAAGGGAGAAAGAAGGGAGAAAGAGCTGTTTGGATGACCCTTCAACCAGGCAGGAGCAAGTCTTTCTAACAAATAAAAGCAGTACTGTATTTGTATAGCTCTCCATTATGAAACAAGTGATGTCATTAATGCCATGGAACAACTTAGAATAGCAAGGACCTCGGCAGATTGTCTGGTTTAACACCTCATCCAGAGTTGGGACAATTTCAAAGTTAGATACATACTAATGTTAGTCTTTAATAATATTCCTTCTTATGTATTTACAGAAATTACCCAGACATATGAGATAGATTGTTTTATTTTGCTTCTTGTTTAAGAAGGCTGGCTGAGGATGTTTCTTTAAGCAAATACAGAAAATGTCAATGTTGCTTGTCAGGAATGAACTTCCTGTAAGAGGAGATGAGAATTTTGGAGATGTAGGATTGGAGCCTGGCAGTGACAGAGGGGGAAAAACCTTTAAGGAAAGAAACAAGATGACAATGGAACCAGTATTTTCTGTCATTCTTTCAGGTGTGACTCACTACATATTTTCCAATCTGAGAATCAGGAACAAGCTGTCAGTTTTGCTATTGAGGAAATTCACTTTGTATCTAAGGTTGGCCTTTGACATTCATTCTGCTTTCTCACTGCTGGCCATTTTTTACCTCAGCAGACAGTTCCTAATCTTCCCTGAACTAAAATATATGGTGAAATTGCCTGTGGCTTCACACTAGATATGAACACAGCCCAACCATGAACAGCAGGACTAGCTCCTCTCTGTATCTGACTGCAGGTAATGTCAGGTTGTCTGGTATGACTCCCCATCTCATCTCTACATCCTGTCTTGGGAAATTAGTAATGTGCACACAAATGTGCAGTACATTTGTAATTAGTCAATGCTGATGATTTAAAAAGTTACAGAATCACAAAGTACCTAATATTACAGCAATGACTGTTGTGCAGAAATAATATACAACAGCTCGCAAACCAATCTTCCCAGAAATGCTGGAATCCAAGGCAGCAACACCTGCAAAAAACAGCCACAGAAACAAAACAATATGAACCAGTCTTAAAGAATGTTGTCATTTTTGTAGAGAGAAGTAATTATTGTCACTTACTTCTATGCAGAAAGTTTTTCTTTATTCAAGATGCTTCTAAATATTTAATTGACATTTGCACTTCTGAAAAATANCTTTTTTTTTTCCCTTGGACAAAGACAATTGAGCTTTCTTGATTCCCTGATGTTTGTGATTAATTAGACTTCTTCGGTAATATAAGAGTATGTCACAATTTATTTCTTTATTCATTTAAGTCATAGCTTCACTTTTCCCAGATCTGTAACATTTTGGATTTAAAGCTAAAAGCCATGTGAAGGGAGCTGCTCAGGCCTGTTACCCTAAATGGCTCAAAGGCACATCAGACAAGTAAAGATCATTTCTGGCCAGTCTGTCTTCATTAACAGGTTTACTGTTCTTACTTTCTTTACTTGACTAAAGCTTTTTCTGAAGTTTGGGTGGTCCACACTTCTCCACCTGTATATGTCATTGTCAAAAACAGAGGGTAGGTTTACTAATTAAGGTAGGGAAAGTGCTGTGACAGATATTATACTCAGGTCCACTTAGCTTCTGGCAACAATACTAGATGAAACTTCTCGTGAAGTATTTCTTAATTGTTTAAAAGATTTATAAAAGTTGTATGTGTAAAATCAGTAACTAGGGAAAATGAGCATTTTGACTCCAAAACTTGTCTGTTTATAACAACATTAGTTAATAATTCACTGCTGTCTCTTAATTATACATTTGTGATCCATTAATATTTGAATGTTTATTGAGTCAGTTTATCAAAGACTGGCTGGATTCCTTTGTATTCCTTTGTATATGCTTTGTATATATAAAAGCTAAACTACAAGGAGGATATTTAGCCTCAGAGAAGTGTGATTTTGTAGGGAAAAATAGTTTCAAAAGTGAAGGAATAAAAATCAGGAGATCTGACATACATGTAACTTACTGATCTTTGAGCTCAGAAAGGATCTTAGCAAGCACAGTTTAACCATGTGTTGATGTCTCATTCAGAAGGTATATTAACAGCACTGACAACTTGTGCCGAGAGTACTCATATAATGTCTTACTAGTTCTGTTAATTGTTATTCAAAATGCAAACAATACTCAGAGGGAAGAATGAAGGTTATTTTATTTCATAATCTGATTATCTTGGGGTCTTCCATGGCATAAGTGTATCATAAGATTGAGTATAGAAGAACTACACGTATACACAGAAATCACAATGCAAAGATTCTCTCACTTGTAGAGCAAATAAGGATAATCAATGAACTATTCATATGGCAAAGGAATACAGATTAATGCAGGGGAAAAAAATGCCACAGCTATTACAGGAAACTGTCAGCAGTAAGGATATTGTTTGAGGCACAAATAACAGAATGAACACAGAATCTGGGCCTTGATTTCTATTTCTCACCTTGGGAACTGGGGGGAAAAATGTAGAAAGGAGGACTTTTCCACTGCTGTGTGCTCAGCTGTGGAAATCATGACAGCAAGAACTCCTGAGAATGGATAGTTTTGGGGACAAATGGTTAAAGCTGGAAAGTTTGGGGAGGAGGAGGGAATAGTTTAGACCAAAGTGACCTTGCAGCTGGGAATGCAAAAAATGTCAGTGTGGGAAAACTGCATTTATTATACCTAGTGTTGTTCACTCTGTGCTTGTTTTGAGAAGTGGAATTCCTATGGAGAGATAACACACTCGCACAGACATGCAGGAAGCCTTCTGTAACAGCGAGGCAGGCCGCAAGCACTTCCCCCGCGCTGGCCGCTAGGATGAGCCAAGCCTAAGAGAGCCTCTGTCTCCATGTGTCTAGGCCACCTGGCATTGTTGGTGAGGTAATGAAATAAATCTACTCTTTGCATTTCAGCTGTCACTTGGCGGTTCCCTTGGTTACCTGATTGTGTCAATTCACACCAATAATAATAAATAATGCTTTCTGTGGACAAGCCTATTTTCAAAGGCTGTCAATGTTGAAACTTTTGCACCTGATAAATTAACTTGGAAGAATTCACATAATTTTTGTAGAAGAGAGCAAACAGGTATTGTCACCATTCTGTATCTTTTAATGAAAAGTTCAAATAATTTGAAAATAATGGAATTTTATTTTAAAACTTGTGCCTTTTTTTTTTTTTTTTTTTTTTTTTGCCTGACAGTCTTGTTGACTTAGTCAAGAGCCTAATAATCATGCAAGGTTATTTCCCTGGAGTAGTCAGTTATAAAGATCCTACAGTAAATATAAAACGGGATTCCTGTGTCCTGTGACAGGAATTCTTCTGGCTCCAAATGAAATCCCTCTGCAAACTGTTATGTTCAATAGAGTTGTAGAGGTATAATAAAGGGTAATCTTTGCCCCTGCCTTTTTAAACTGGGTAATGATCCTGTTAGTGAGCAAGCTGTGCTAGGATCCAGCCTGTCCTTCCACTGTCATGTTGATTCTGGTTTGCTGGTAACCATAAAACCACACAAATTATTCAGACAGACCTGGCTGAATAAGGACAACTATGGTCTGGGGATGATAGGTTTGAGGTTTGCATATTTTGAAAGCTGCTGTACTCTGAAACCTGCATTCAGAATTATGCTCCATTTAGAGACTGAAATAGCATTCACTATAAGTGCCACAGACACAGGTTTGCATTGGGTGATATCTACTGCTAAGCTCCTTTTTTTTTTTCATGTTAGTTTGTTACTCATAAGAAAATATGTTATATAATAATGGACTTCTATCCAGATATGTCCTACTGTCATGACTGAGCAATTGATAACATAATTGATAGCTACTAGCCTTTTTTTCAAGATAACTGAAAATTAAGATTCAATTTGTAGCTACATCATGACTTTACAGTTTCTCTGGAACCAAAAGAGTTAATAGAAGTTGTATTGAACAGAGCATTAAAACACTACTAACCTCAAAGATAGTAGTACTAAACTACTAACACCAATTTCAGTTCAGAAGAAAACTAATTTTTCAAACTAAGATTGCACATATGCTGCTTCAAAAGTAAAGTCTGCAGTGTCATTCAAAATTAGATCACAAAAGCAGTGTAATTTGGTTTGCTTATCTACTTTGGATTACCACTAAACTTTTACAACTAATGTATTTGTTCTTTCTTCCATCAATCTATCCCCAAGTTTAAATATGTTTGAACAGATAAACTGGTAATATAATTTACTGTATAAATTTTGAAGAGGCATGATGGATTCTCCTCCATCCCATGGCAGTTCAAAACTGCAGTATTTCTGATTAGTCCCTTAAATTTTCCTATAAAATATTTCCTAATTCAGCTGTAGCCACTGAAGCATAAAATGCAGTTCTGTGGCTGTGATACAAAAAGACTTAAGTGAGTTCATCATGGAAGACACCAACTGATGGTAAAATCTATTAATCTATCTACCTCTCTGCCCGTATCATTTTAGCAGAACCAAGTTCAGGTTTTAATTACTGAAGTCAAATTTTGGAACCAATTGTCTAGTCTTCTACAATTCACCTTCCACATTTTCTATGTTACAGTCTCCAGCTTGAAGCTCTTAATACTCTTCTCTTTTTTTGCCCAGTTTTCTCTGTTCTGTATCACATACACTTGCAAAAGAATACAACCCAAAGCAATCAGTGACATAAATTCTTTCCCTTCTACTCTTTCTTGTACAAGGACCTCAAAAACCTTCCAAAGTGAAATGCTGCACTGCAGCAATTTTTAAAAATTGTACTTCCCTGAAATACTAGTGGATGAAGCTACCTAAGGGAATAGTCTGATTTAAACAAAACTAAGCTTAAATATGAAAAACATGGTCCTCCAGATTTTTTTTACTAGTAGCCACTGAACATAAAATGTGTTCACTTTACAGGCCTGTAAAAATGCCTATATACAAATGGCCAAATGGCTTTGGTTTGAGGCATAGCACTGTAGTTCCAGAGTTGTTCACAATGCTCTTGTAAGACCTGTGCTGTGGTCCTGTGAGATCTGGGAGTAAAAAGGGTTCTGTGAAGAGCTGGAAACAATCACAGGAATCTTCTGACTTCCCGTACTCATCATCTTCATAGTTCCCTAGGGGATAACACCTACATCCTTAGAATTTGTCATACTATTCTATAGATTGGAATACATGCAACTGTACACATAGATTTATGCTTCCAGGCACTTTTTCAGTACATTATGAGAGATTTAATAGTCAATTTGGTGCAGTGGTTGACTCTGTTCAACAGAAACAATCATACCTAGACCCCCTGGAATTTTTTATTGCTGCCCTGCAAATTTCAGTGTCATCATCAAGTCCATCTCTTGCAGTACTTAGCTGTTCTCAAACTTCTGAAGATTGGAAGCTGACAGGATCATCACTTTATCTGCACAACCCATTGATCATTATGTTTAACCTATAAAAGCCTAGGCTGTTTAACTCCTTTTGCAGCACAGCTACACTTGAGGATCAAGATGTGAGTTTTCTTGATGCCCCTTAGCCAGCTCCTAGCACTGACATTTGTTCTCCTTAAGTGACCCAGGGCCTGAAGGAAGAGTCTGACTCAAGATCTTTCCAAATTCACACTACTGACAGCCACATGGTATATTTCTCTATTAGTTTTAGAAGCTGATTAAATTCTGACGAAAACAAACTCAAATATGGTGTATATCAAATGTACATAATTCTTTCAGGGTTCTGATATCTAATTCCCTATCTAATTCTCTATTGTAACAAAAATATAACAAGAAAAGTTCCTGAAGAATAGAACTGTATGTATTTTAGACCTTCTCAGCTATGACCACGATGCTGATTCAAAGGCAAAACACAGTTCTGAAACTGCTCCAAACTGCCAGCAGCCTTACTGACTAATTGAGGAATTTCTGTGGTCACTAGCTAAATCACAAAATAATTATCAGCTTCTCCAAAGCGTTCACATTTTATTTCTTTATGTCCATTTTGGCTCTTCTGGCTGCAATATGTAGTTACTACATCATAGAAATAATATGACTGAACATCTAGGAGAGCAAAAAGTTTTTACAGAATGTTGCATAAGACATAAAAAATAGAAAACCATAGGTAACTCTTAAAATGTACATAGAGAATTTCAATAGGCAATCCTTCTAAGGGGACCACAATGTCTTATATAAAAGAAGTAATGTTATTTTATTGCTGGAGAGAACTATGTTATGTGTTGCTGCAAAAAGGCAATATTTCTTCTTTTGAAGTACTAAGGAAAAATCCCAAACAGTGCTGATAATTGTACTGAGAGTTCTCATTTAATCCACTGGTCATCACAAGGCTGGGGGTCAGGCCATAAAAACAATCTTTCTTAGATGAAAGTCAAAGTTTTGAATTAGTTGCTGTCTTTTACTTGCAATGGGAAACACTACCAATATTAAAACAGTATTTGGCCTGTGTCATCTTCCTTCCTTTCAAGTTCTTCTTATATTCCAACCAAGGAACATCATCTCTGCTGAAAAGGCATTAACTTCAGATTATACAACCTCTAAGAGCTTTCTAGAGAAAAAAATTAAAATGTTCCCAGTAGTGATGAATAGAAGGCATAGTACTAATACCCTCTTTCTCTGCATGTCTCAAATAAGGTCTGTAGAGAAAGATCATAAAGAAGAAGACCAACATGCTTTTTATCTGAGGAGTGAACACCAAATTCTAGCTCCAGCGTTGAGCAAGTTTATTGCTTGCACAAGTAGTGTATAGCAAGCTTATTGCTTATTTTCTTATTTCTCTATGTATCTAAGCGAATCCAAATTTGCATTTTTATTCCACGAACTATACCAACTTTAATCAGCTACTGCTAGAAAAGGAAGGCATCTCACAAATGGAAGACTAGATTTCATCGTATTTCCATGTAAATTTTGTCATTATTTAATAGTTGGGTTATAGACACAAACAAGAAAATTTATTTTTCACTCCAGGGAAAGGTCCTTTCTGCTGTCCTATAAACTTGGGACAGTTCAAACAAAAATTCAGAAGAATGTTTTTCCCAGGGCTTCTGAAAAGAAAGGATTCCAAAGCCAGTTGTCCTCTGTCCTTTTGTTCTTGGCCCAGTATTTCCTTTTGTCCTTGGTATATGCTCACTTTTTGAAGGGAAAATCCTTCTGTATATAATTCAGAAAATAAGTGCAGTGAGGGAATCACTGTGGTGAATTCAGAGCCTATGCTTTACTGAATACATTTTTGAGTCATCTATGATTTTTCCCTCTTCCCATTTCAGACTCCTTTTATTTGCATGATGTTGTAGTTAAGCCCTGGCTGTCAAGTTTGCCCTGACTGTCAATAATCTCCTGAAAGATAATTTTCTTCATATTCTCCCTGAAATTTCAGTTTCCAAACTAGCTCAACAGCAATTTCTATTGCTTCTTCCAGAAGCTGAATGGTGAATATTTTCCTTTTTTTTCTCATGCTCTGTGGAACTCTCTGGGAAATGCAATACCACGTTACTTGTGTTTGAACAAGACTATCAGGACCGAGTAAATAATTCACAACTGTCTACTGAAATACCACCCCACATGCAGGACTTCAGACAGCACGATGGATTGTCCACTGCTCATCTGAGACAAAAATCTCAGATTACTATTGCCAGTAGATCATTCTCAAACATCTTTCACTTGATATGCATCTCATAATTTTATTTTTTCCTCATGTTTACTGTGTCATGGGGCTCGGAAGGATCTTTTGCAACTAGCCTTTCCCCAGCTAACTGAATGACCTCTTTAGCTGAGTGTCATTAGGAGGACAGTTCTAAATCAAATATTGGCTGAGAAGATCAGGTAAATGGAAAGCTATGGCAAATGGAAAGGCCAAACACATAGTGATATGCAGTCTTTCAAATGAGATTTTTCATGATCTACTGTCTTTAGTGTTTTTACTAGAAGTCTTCCATTCCTATTCTGTCAATTCTTCTGTAACAGCAGTTATCCTGATCTTAGCAAGCACGGTTTAACCATGTGTTGATGTCTCATTCAGAAGGTATAGTAACAGCACTGACAACTTGTGCTGAGAGTACTCATATAATGTCTTACTAGTTCTGTTATGAACCAGTTCCATCTATTACTAGTTCTGTCTTACTAGTTCTGTCTATTCAAATGTCATTGTTACTTTCTGTAAAGGAAAAGGATTTCTATGGCAGCTTGTAGCAATTACCTTTTCAATCAACTTGATAGAAATTTCATTAATTGCTCTTCTTTGGAACAAGTGATTGTTTTCCCACTAGTATCTTGTGTCAGCACAACAAAAGAATATCTTACAAATGAAATGAAAAAAAACCTAGCACATGACAGGGGGGCAGTGTGAGGGAGAGAGTGGGAAAGATAGACAGATGTATGCAGGTAATGCCTAAGCATCTGTTCATGCTATTGAAATGTCACCAAAAAATTCAAGTCAGAAAATTCTCAATTTCTAATTACATGATCTAATGAGACTTGGATTAACATGTCAAATATTGGTATCTTAACTTTGGAGAGGCATTGAAAAAAGATTATTTGAAAAAACTCCAACGAAGAGACTAAAATGTGGAATGTAACAATAGTTACAACAGTCCAAATACTGACAGGTGTCTTGGATCATTTAGGATGGGGTTGAAAAAGTAATTGTAATGAACTTTTCTAAATGCCAGATAGGGTGGAATGGGAGATGAACATTTATGAAAAGGAATGAAAGGGTTAAAATCATTATAAAACAGAGGGAATTTCTGACCCTGGATATCACTTTGCTAAGGGACTGTTGTGCTGTCTTCTTGGCAGTTGGCCCAACCATTTTTTATGATCTTTCCCTACAGACCTTATTTGAGACATGCAGAGAAAGAGGGTATTAGTACTATGCCTTCTATTCATCACTACAAGGAACATTTTAATTTTTTCTCTAGAAAGCTCTTAGAGGTTGTATAATCTGAAGTTAATACCTTTTCAGCAGAGATGATGTTCCTTGGCTGGAATATAAGAAGAACTTGAAAGGAAGGAAGATGACACGTCTATCTGCCAAGATGGACAGGCTAACAAGATTCATGACAGAAATCAGATTCAGTTCAAGGATGCAGCAGAAATATAGCTCCTGCACTGTTGGTGGTGATACATGTATGAGTGTGTACAGAAAATTGTAATATTGAAAGTACTTGAATTCCCTCAAAATTATGGGTGGCAAAATGTATAGGTGGACAAGGTTTAACTTCCAAGCTATCAAAAAAAGCCCTTTAACATGACACTGCATTTTTAATCAATTGTGTTATCTACTCAAAGGGAAATGGAGTGAAAAAGGTGAATGAAATCTGATTTATCTAGTGAAACAGTTGTGTATGTCCTGAGCTCCACAAGAGAACAGCAGAAGACACCAACTGACTTTAGACCCACCCACAGTGGTGCCACCAGCAGTGCCCACAGTGATATGGCTGTGGCAGGAGGCAGTAACAGCTGGTGCCACAAAATGGCTGTTCTGTTGGAGCTCTTTGCCCTTGAGAGCTGGTGGTAATCATGCTCCATGAACAAGAAGTGCACTTCAAAGTTTTATTACTTTAATTTAAAACTTTAAATAATATAGGGGCTGTCTCAGTTGTGTAAGGTCAACTGATACTGATGGGAAATTAGTAGATGACTATGATAGAAGTAATCTGAAGAAGAGGGGCAAAAAGTCTTGTCCATTAATAACCCATGACTCTGCCGTCCTGTCTGCTTCAATGATTGCACATGGACAGCAGGGACAGAACTTCCAACATCCCTCAGTACAGCTGAAGGCAGAACTCATTAACAGTACTGTAATGTTTTCTGACCTTCACACAATTAATGATACAGAGGGAAGAGGTGAGTCTCCTGTCTGAGCCCAGTTAACTAATTTACTAACACTATATAATGGATCTGATTTTCTTGGAAGCTCTTTTGGCTTAAGAAACAGCAAAACATACAAAGAACATGCAGGTACTTCAGAAAACAGTCCCTGAATATGTTAAGCTAGACCAGTAATTTCCCAAGGACTGTGCTGGTGATTCACAGGGTCTTTTAAGGATGCCTAAGGATGTAAGTAATGGAGGATCTCCCAATAGCTGTGCTTCTTGGACTTGTAGAAATAGAAATTGCTGAGCCAATTTGTAAGGGAATCATTGCCTTTGTACTATTAGTAGAAAGTGCAAGTAAGAGTGTATATTTGGCAATGGGAAAAATGGAACTGGCATGATGCTTCAGACTGCAGTGGACCAGTAGTCAAAGCAGGTCCTGGAGTAAAGCAAGAGTTTATTTCTATAGCCATGGAAGCTTTATAGTTTTGCCAGACCCACAACTCAGGAGACTTTGTATTTATAGCTCACATACAGTTGCCCTGAGAGAGGTAATTGATACTGTCTTTTTTTCCAGTGTTCCTGAACTATGCCATGTGCACCTGCAAATGCCTCATCAATGGCTTTAAGAAATTTTGGTGTTCCCCACAGAACAGCTGAGCCTGCAGAAATTCACAATGCAGGAAACTCCCATGCATCTGTTCTAGTCTCTTTGAAGCTGTCTGTGAAAGCTGAAAGTGCAGGGGAGGTCAGAAACATAAGAAAAAGCTTTATTAATATTTTGTCAGGGAGGAAAGATAAGAAATGAGGCACAGATTATTGCAGAACTTGAAACAGATGTTGAACAGCTGACAAAATCATGTCATTAATATTGAGATCTAAGGCATGGACCTTCTGTGCTATGTGTCACATCTTTTAACACAAAGCTAAAACTTCTGGCATTTATAGGTAACTCTGGAAACATCATCAAAGAAAAGGTCATTTATCACATATGTGATGTGAATTTTTGACAGAACACATACTAGCCCTGAAGAAAGACCTCCACATCAAGATCCATGGCTTACAGTTTGAAAATCAGTGTGGCAGGCAGCATGATATAACCCCATCTGAGAAGGACCAATTGAAAAGAGATGGGAAGCAGACCCATGGTATTCTCATAGTATCTGTATGTCTTGGGATGTTGTGTTAAAATCCAGATCTCACGACGCTAGCTACTAACACAGAACTTAGGTGCAGGAAATAAGGCCAGACACTTTGTGTGGACTGGTAAACTTCAGACTGGGCATGTAAGTGCCAAGTACAAGGGAACAACTGTTAGGAAACTTGACAGTTGTCTCCAACCTAAGTTCTACTGTGATCCTGACAGAAAACAGATTTGCAAACATTTCTTGCTGTTGCATACTGTGTGAATCTCAATTCATGAAAAGGAAAACTAAAAGTGATTAAAGAGGACTAATCTGTTCAGGATGCACCCTTGATGAAATACACTGCACAACTCTAGGGAATTTTCATTCTCAGGATGAAATCAGAGTTGTGAATTTTTAAGGCTTTCAAAGATACTTTATATATCATAAGTACTCCCAAAAGTATTAGATTTAAGTCTCAGAACTTCCATGAAACACTCAAGAGATTGCTCTCAATTCTTTCTCCCTACAGGGCACCTAAAAGACCCATATTTTTGTATTTGTCTAATATTTCTTCTTTTAGTGAATTACTTCAAAAAAAGTGGATTTGGGGTTTGGAGTATTACACTCAGTACAGCTGTAGTTCTGATGTCATAGCAATGATCTTGAGTAACACTCTAGGCTTTTGATTTTCATTTTCAATTTTCCTGTGTCACTACAGTAGGAGACAGAAAATACAAGTAATTTCTTGACATGAATGATGCATTAGTGTGCTATTAAATAATTTGAGGTATAGAAATCTCATGGGTAGACAAAAGAGCTCTATATTTTGAATTGAATTATCAGGGGTAGACTTTTGGGTGAGAGTAAATAAGTTTACATTTGAATCCATTAAAATGATTATGAGAAGAAGAGAAAAAATAAAATTTGGCTCTGAGTTGGAGTACTACTCAGACTATTCCACCCCCAAAGCAAGGTCCTACTAACCAAGATTTTCAAAACAAATACATGCTTAGTGCTTATGTCAGTTTTCTACTATGCTACAGTTATGCTTCTAGGCACATTAATGGAGAAATTCCACAAATTGCAACTTGTATGCTAAATAAGTACCTAAACAATGCTTTTAATCTCTTACACTCAGAAGAGCTGAGTTTGTGAATGAAAACCACATTTTACAAAGCCCTCCATCTCTCCAGAGGGAGAATTTTGCCTTTTGAATCTGAAAATAGAGGTAAAGGTTTTTCTGCTCTAATTAAAGCTCCAAGGAGAAGGAAGAAGCATGTTCCTGATTTAACTGAGGAAATCAGTGAGGATTTTTTTACTAAGATGGAATTTATCCCAACAAATTAAAATTTCTAATACTTCAAATTTTGCAGAAAATCCTGAAATCTCAAGGAGTGATTCCAACCTCCACTCTCTTTGCTGTGGCTTGATTTACATCATTATGCACAAACGGATTGGGATTTGGTCATGGGACATGCATTTATGCATGGCTCCTCATCTCTAAAGTATAAGCAGATTCTTTTTAGGACATTACCTTTTAAGACATTATATTCCTAAATTATAATTTGGATGGTCCAGAATGGATGTCTTCTTAGTTTACAAGTTAAGGGGATGCAATTAGCTCACCATGAGAGAAAAAACATTGTCATGTTATTGTGCCTTTGCTGAAGGTTAAGTGTGTGCACCAGAGACAATTTCAATGGCTCATTTGGTACATAACTCTAACCAGACTGTGATGCTGAGTCCAAAGACATCTAGGAAGTTTTGATGCCTTTTGCAAAATTATGTAATGTCGAAATACTAGATTTTGGTTACAGGTAACAGTTTTGTGCATGAATCACCAAGACAAAACTGGGAGGGGTGTCTGATGTATGAGATAGTTATATGGTCACTCAAAGGTACCTGCATGGGCTGGAGAATTTGTCTCAGAGAAATCTTGTGGAGTTCAATAAGAAAAAATGCAGAGCTCTAAATTTGGGCAGGAATATTGCAGGGAACTAGTGCTTGCTGGAGGCTGGCTGGAACAGCTCTGCAGAGGAGTCCTGGCAGACAACAAACTGACCATGAGACAGTAAGATCTCACAGCAAAGGTGGCCAGTAGATTCCTGGGCAACACAACGACAAGCACTGCCAGCATGTGGGGGGAGGTGATCTCTCTAAACACAACAGCTATGAAGCCACACCTGGAGTACTGCGTCTAGTTCTGGGTTCCCCAGTAGAAGAAAGGGATGGACTTACTGGACTTAGTCCAGTAAAGGGCCACAACTATGACAAGGGTTTTGGAGCACCTCTCACATGAGGACAGATGGGAGAGCAGGTACTGTTCAGTCTGGAGAGGAGAATGCTCAGAGTGGCCTTAGTCATGTGTATAAATTGCTGATGGGTGGGAATGAGTACAGAGCCAGGATCTTAGCAGTGGTGCCCAGAAACCAGACATGAGACAATAGTCAAAAGTGAAAAAACCCATGAGATTTAATCTGAACATGAGGACACTGCTTAACTGACCCTGTGTGTTGATTTGACACAGCCTGGATTTTTAGGTAACAGGGGAGGGCCACAGAAATGGCTTCTGTGAGAATCTGCTAGAAGCTTCCATCAACAGAGGCAATCTCTGATGGCTCTGAAGATGGACACTGGCTCTGAAGATGGACAGCTGCTGGCACAATTAGAGAGGCTGGTAACACCTCTGTGATGACATATTTAAGAAGAAAAGCAAAACAGCATGTGCACAGCTTTTGCCAGTGGCAGCGACGAGCCGCGGCCGCCACCATCTCGATGCGGCCCACGGCGGGCCTTGCCTGCCTGGCCGCCCCAGCCAGCCCTGCCATGGGCAGGAGGACAGAGGGGGTGGTGGCTTTCCCCTCCCAGAACCCACATGAAGAGAGGCGGTGAACAGCGCCAGCGCCGCGGCAGCCGTCACCGCCCGTGCCATGGTGGCGGGGTCGCCTGGCCGGCAGCGGAAACGTGACGCGTGAGTCCCCAGCGTGGAACCTAGAAGGGATCAACCTCTCGGCACTGTGGGATCCTGCAGGAACCTTTGAATTGGTAGAACTTGTTGACAATGGTACCTACAAGGAGAAGTTCTTCTTCTAATCAGAGAAAAGGAGGAAGTGAGGGCATGTGAGAGAAAACAACACGGTGGCATCAAGGTCAGTGATGCCTATAGGCATAGGAGGTGCTCCAAGTATCAGACCCGAGATGAGGACTGTGGTGAAATGAACTGTCCCCCTGTAACACATGACGTCCACAGGAGATGCAGAGATCCACTCGCAGCCCATGGAAAAAGTGCTCACCCTGGAGTGGGTGGATGCTGGAGGGGCTATGACCATGGGAGACCCGGACATAGAGGGAGGGCCCCTGCTTCCAGAGATGGAGAGAGAGGGCCCTTACTTCCAAACTAGAGCAGCCTGTCCTTAGAGGACTGCACCCTGTGGACGAGTGACCCATGCCATAGCAGTTTTGGGAAGACTGTTTGCCCGTGGGAGGGACCCCATGGCAAGGCAGAGAAAAGATTCCTCTCCCTGAGTGAACAGAAGATCTTGGGTGATGAACTGACCAAAACTCTCATGCCCTGTCTTCCTGCACTGTCAGTGGGAAGGAGGGAGGGGCTGGCAGGGGAAAAGGTGTTGTAAAGGTTTATTTTGCTTCTCGTTATCCCCCTCTGACTCTGTTAATAATAAATTTATTTTACACCTTTAAATTTGAACCTGGTTTACCCTTAGAATATTCTTCTCCCAGTCCTTATCTCAACTCATGAGCACTTTGTTAATTTTTTTTTTCCCCTCTCCTCTGCCCAACTACAATAGAAGAGGGTGAGTGAGTAACTTTTGTGGCTGTCTGGTGTTTATCCAGTATCGAACCACGACATTCTGCATGGGCATTGGATTAGATAGTTTCAAGAGATCCCTTGCAACCTTAATCAGTCTATGTGACTCTGTGTAAAAGAAGAAAAATTACTAGCATGTTTCATAATCATTCACAGGTTTACTTGCTCAATTCAAATGTGTATTTCTGATGCTTGGAAGGTTAACATACTTATTTTAAAAGAGGCAATATCTCAACATCCTGAGGATGGATACAGGTGAATAGTGGAAACCATCATGCACAGATATTTGTGGTTCATTTGCAAAGCACTACATACTCCAGAGAAGTAGCTTCTGTTTTTATCTATCTTGTTTCCTTTCCCTTGCCTAAAATTCTAATATAGAAGTGTAGAAAAAATATGCCCTTACTTGCTAAGAAAATTGGATATGCCAAGGTCAGAATCAGAGCATCTCATTCTCACCATGAGATGCTCTGATCTGACCTTGGCATATCCAGTTATACAGTCATTTCTGTATTTGACTGTAATCTGCAATCTGTAAAATCCAAGCTTCTGTTAGTAGTTCCAAGTGCAGTTTACTCATACTGGAACGTTATACATTAAGTAAGCACAATAGTTTTTAACAGGATGATTCTTGTTTCCCCTGTAAGTGCTGGACAGATAGATTTAAAAATAATTCATTTCATAATTATTCTAATGATTCAATTTATTTCTGAAGACCTGAGCCCAACTTCACTCATAAATAAAATCTTGTTCAAAAAAAGAAGTATCTTAGTCTTATCTTGGCAGCTTTTTGTGGATGGCTTGACACAGACTAAGGCTCTCCTCACCTTTATACTCTAACAATTGTTTAACCTCCCTTCATTCCTTTGGACATAACCCTTGACTATTTTGTGAGATCATTTCTCACTCTGCCTTTGGCAGCTTTCCATTCTGGATCTTGCAGCTCTTGACATTCTCCATTTCAATTCTAACACTGGGTTCCTCTCACCCTACATTACAGATATGAATATCTGGACATGAATATGTTGTCAAAACAGAGGTTTTGTGGAGATGAAAAACAACCAATGTGTCTTGATTCACTGCAAGAAGCTGAAAGAAAATAGTCACAATCCTTGCACCCTCAGCAAAGACTTAAAGAATAAAGAGAAGTTTACTTGGCTTTCCCTTTTTTGAAAAAAGTTATTTCTAAGGAAAGGCTATTTGACGTTCCATTCTGTCTCCTTGCTTTGGGCTTTCTCCACCAAATCTTTCCAAAGTTTTCTCTGTGGGTGAACTGTTAGTAAATTCTAACATTCAGGGCAGGGTTCCAGCCAACAGCTTGCTTGCTTTTCCCAGAAGATGGAAGCTTTTCTTCCCTCTTCCCTCTTCCCTTCCTGGCCACACAGTCTCCCAAGCACTTGCTTGGTTCAAAGGACTTTTCAGTTTTGGGGAAGTACAAGTGGACTCATAGAAGGATTCAGTGAATACTAGAGCTCATGCAAGGTACCTCAGGGAAGTTTGCTGAGACCAAGGAAGTATAGGTCACATATGTCCTCTTTTTGTGACAGTAGGCTATGAGATCAGCTCTCCCTTGCTTGTGAAATGGCATCATGAGACTGCTTATAACAGTTAACTCTACCTCAGAATATGCAGTTGCAGCTTTGGGCTTGCAATGTGCAACTGCTTAACCCACTTCTGAAAACAGGGAGAGAGATACAAGAATCTATAGACTTGCAAAGTTATTAGCTCACAGCTCTATATAATGTCATAGATAATGCTGCTAATCTTTCAAAATATTTTTTTATTCTCATTATATTAAGAAATAATTTAATCTAAAGGTATGAAATCTCTATTTCTCAGTATAGAGTTCCATCAAGTTGCTTTTAGGGTTATTTCCTTTAGAAAGAAAGCTAGCCCACAATGATAGTCCCATAAGCTAACAGTATATTTTCAGTCATACCTGCGATCATACTTGATATGATTAATGGCAGAATGATGAGTTTGAGCATTCTCATCAGCAATTCCCCAGGAAATGCAAAGTAGACCTTATCCAAGTTAGACAGATTGCCATATTCCCGTACCAGCATGCCAAGCCCAATACCTAAAAGGAACATAAAAATGTTACACAAATTAGATGTAGTTTATAATAGAGACATGTGAGAAAAGGAGAAAAAATAGCAGAACAAAAAGAGCAAGAAAGAAATGTATTTTCACAACTATGGTACAACTTCTAAAGCAAATCAGATAAGATTAGTTCTAATGATAAGCAAAGCAATAACACATAATTCTGAAGCAGGATGCCTTTACGTATGTCTTTGAAAAAATCTGATTAGGTACTCTGATTATCAGTCCAGTGCAGTACTGACTTTTTACCCACCTTCACTAGTTCTAGAAGACCCATAACTAGCATAAAAAAAATCAACAGACTATATAAACATTACCAAACACTAAAGAGAGATGGTGACATAAATGCTTCAGATGATTTCTACTGGCAAAAATAAGCCTACCCAGCATCAACACTTTCAGTAATTGCTGCTCTACATAATTAGGAAAGAGTGTGACTGTAATCACTAAATTAATTTAATAACTTCCAGGAAACAGAACAACAAAAATACACTCTGCTCATTTCACACTCATTTCACAACACAACTGGCCTACAAATACCAGACTATAAATTCAATCATTGATTGAGCCATGGTGCAAGGAACCTTTATACATCCTCTTATCTTTGGATTATAGGAATTATCAGATAATTCATATTATAGAATAATCAGATAATCAGAATAATCAGATTATCAGTTCCCACTTCTGAGACAAATCACAGACAAGAGTTCTACCAAAAGAAAAAAAATCATGGGCCAAAAGACAAAATTCTTCAGTTTGACAGGAAATACCTTTATTTTCCATTCCAACATGATTTTCAAATTAAAATGACTGTTACAGGAAATGTGTTGATCAGTGTCTAAAAAGCACTAGAACTGTTGTTTCACATAGAAGCTTTGTAATGCTTCAGTCCTGAATGAACAGAGATCAAGAGATCCAGTTTCTAACTGGATCCAATGAAAGCACAAGTCATAACTCTTCATCATCAAAATCAAGCTAAATGAAAATTAAAGCAGATTAAAAACCAAGTTTTTCCTGTTAATAGAAATGGAAAATGAACCAGGTAACCTTCCAAGAAAATGAGCTGCTCTAGTCAACTATTGATATTTCTGATCAAGGTGTAATCTCTGCCAGTGAATACAGACAGTTTGAATTCCTTTGAGCAATCTCGAACCTTAACAGCCTTGAAGATATTTGCAATATTATGCAAATAGCCTTGATTAAAGAATGATAAGACACAATGATATCTATTTCTAATCTAGGCACTGAATTAGATGGGTTGAAAATATTTACTCTGCGCTTTTAGATAAGCCCAAGCAAGATAAAATTCCATTTGTAAAATGGTTACATGAATTGAAGTTACTTGCTAAGGCTTTGATCCTGAAAGCACTAGAGTAAATAGCTGAATCTAACCATACAGGTAATTTCCATGTCTTCACACAATTCATGCAACTTACGGTAGACATTTGCTTAAATTGAAGCAAGACTGAACTGCATGTTTGATAATGCCACTTTACTTTTGCAGGTATGACTAGGACATATTCTAACCATCTGCCTTTCATTTATATGATGACTGTCATATTTGACCAGATGGAATTCTGATCATTGTATATTCAGCAGGATTGCTAGCAGGTAGAAAGAGTCACCCTTGTTTTAATTCTTGAAGGTTCTGTTTTCCACTTTAGATTTCACTACAACAACTTCCCACATGCTCTTAAAATTACAGCAGGTTTTCCTTAATATTTTCCATCTATATACTTATACCTGTTCTGCTTGATTTTTTGTTCAGGATATTATTTATCTAATGACAGTAGCTGAGAATAGAGTTTCAACAATCTCCTGAAATTACATTATTGCTCTCAATTCCTTATTCATGCAATTTCTTTACCAGACAGAGCACTTATATCCATATTAACTTGTGTAATATGCTGAACTACAGAAAAATACAACTACCTTTTAATTGCAGTTAGCATCTAGCATATTCTGCTTGAATATATAATGGGAATATAAGAAATTTTATTTTCTAACAGTAACAAAAGAATATTAGAAATTTAGCAGAATAACCTTGCTGTTGTACAGAAAATGGACATATGTAGAACTTTTTGATCCTCATCTCAATAACCAAGTTCAACTTGGAAATTTCTTCTGGGAATTATAACACACAAAAAAGAAGTGTGATTCAGCATAAACATATTTCACATGGTAACCACTGCTTTTAAAATCACATTGATTATAGCAGCCCTAAGTAGAGACAAAGTGTTATAAAAATCTCAGTTTCTCTAGATGAATGCTACTGATAACTCCATTATTCTGAAATTAAAATTAACAATTACTTTTAACAACCTTAAAATACACTATAGTCGTCAAAGCCGCTTCTACATATTAGGATTCCTTCCTTTCTATTTTTTTTATTTTTATTCTTATTTTAATTTTATTTTTTTTATTATTTTTAATTTATGGGATAATTTGTTTCTACTTTTTGAAGAGCAAAACTTCACTTTTCCTACTTGCTCTCTTCATCTTTCCTGTTTCAACCACTCCACCTTTCTTCTTGTCCATGATAAATTGGTTTTATTTCTTTTCCATTTCTTCTCTTTGCTTTTCTTTCTTGTGCACGTGGGTAAGTTAGATTATGATTTTTACCACAAGAGCAATCCTTTACTTGCAGCTCAACGACACATTCTGCTTAAGCTCCAGATTTCTGCAATATTGGGCAGATGTGAAGAATGATGGTGGAATAAATGGTGCAATCCCATATCTTTAATATAAATTTTTAAGGAAAATATATCCTTCTAACTGTGCATAGTACAGCACATGCTGTATAGCATCTACATTTCCTGTCCCAGCAGATACCAAGACAGCAAGTGAGAGGTGCAGTCTGGGTCCCGATACTGTGATGCACAATGAAGGCCACAATACAATTCTCCTGTCTGAACCCAAATGAAACAACACATACCCTAACTCCTTGCTACTCTCCTCCCAAATAGCACATAAGGCTTTTTATAAGCTTGGTAACAGAAAATCCTTTAAAGAAGGGGTGCAAATACAGACGAAGCAAGTGAGGGGTGAGGATGAGAAGAACAAGAGAAGAAAAACAGAGCAGAAAAAAAATCACTAAATATAAGTACACCAAGTGAAACCCACTGGCACCCAACTTTCAGGGAGTCCCAGCTTAAAAAGCTAGAGGGAATGCATGTTTCCTCTTGATAGGATGAACCATTTTTCATTGTGTTACCCAGAAAAAGGGCTGCAGAAAGCACTGCAAGGGGTTACCTAGCACCTGCAACTGGCTCCACTGTATGTAGCACTACATCCATTACATTTGCCAAGCCTGAGGCTTTACAGGACCTAGGAGATGATGGCTATGTGTAATAAGGTGGCAGAACCAGTCTTGCCTGTGTATGTACGTTCAGTGAGTCCACCAAGAAATTAGGTAAAATGTGTCTTAGGAGACCATTATGTTGAGGCTTCTGTCTACATGCAAAACAACTTCTGTGACATCTGGGTATCTGGTGAACAGTAATTTATTGCAATCTGATCTTCATCTGGAGTGTTTCTTTGCATATTGCTTTCTGAAATATTATCTAAGGAAAAAGGTAAATTCTTTGTATGGGAACAATTAATTATAGGGCTACTATGTTTTTCCTCAAGTACTTTGCTGTGGTTCATGACACAGATTTGGAAATGAGTAAAAAACCTACACACACTCTGCTCAAAACATTGGCATAATCTCTGGGCTCAGTTATACTAGCACACATGGGGTGTTTCATAGATTGTCCTACAGCAATTTTAAACTTGTAAAAATGTGCCGGCCATTCAGAAGCCCCCCCAAGCAACCCATCGTGGAGACCATTTACAATTTTTCAGGAAGTGATAGCTAAACCCTGAAGCCTTTTTTGTGAGGTCAGCAAAACACAGATTTTGAATTTGAAGACTCAGAAACCCTGAGTATCTGAATCTCTTCAGGATATGAAATATGACATTACTGTACTTACTTGCTTTACATCATTACCATGGTGGGTTAGTTGCTCTTCAGAACCTGATTACATCCCTGATAAGAATATGGTATGATAGCATGACCCTTTACTTTCTTTACCTTCACAGGTAGAACAACTCACAATTTAGAAACAGATAACCAAAGTCCACATATAGACATGCCTGCTTCTGTTTCTCACTGAAAGAGAATATAAAACAGAAAAAAAAGTTATCTAACAGGTAGGACTGCCTCATGTTATTTACATTCGTGGATAAGAACACTGGTTTGGGATGCACAGTTTCAAGTGACAGGGAGTTCTCCATCAGTGTGCGTGACACTGAAGAAACAGCATATCACCTTCACCTCCCACTGACTTTATTATGTGAATGATCCTTAGGAATGAACCATAAAGGCAATTAGAAAAGGAATCCAGCATATATTTTTGTAGAACTAATAATCTGTTTTGCAAAATGATCTGTTCTGTAGATCAGAGCACATGTAGCGCTCTGAAAAAAAAGGTGTGGTGTTTATTTTTCTTGTTTTCTTAAAATTTTGTAATGTGGAAACTCCTTCTCACTGAAGCAGAGTTAGTGACCCTGGCTGATGTTGATAGACAGAGTGGGAATTATAGGAATTTTGCTTTGACACAACACTGAAAGAAGAAAAAAAAGTAACATTGTTCAAACCTGGTATTATTTAACTGTACTGTAGCAGTATCTATTGTGCTATTAACTAAGTGATTAAGATCTTCGTAATTTCACATTATATGCTGCACAGACGTGACAGACTAAAACAATTATTTCTATCATTTTGGCAATCATTTTAACTGGATTAACCTCACAGCAGATGATTCATAGAACTGAAAAGGCTAGCAATCAAAGTTCACTGACTTGATTTCAAACACAATACAAAATATTCAATATAAACATGTCAAACTGCAGCACAGGCAGGAAGGAGTTTTGCAGTGTGATACATTCTCAGTCCTTTAGTAATATTTTATAAACTATTTTTGTCTGCTCTCTCCATAGAGTTTCTCTTACCATTGGCTGTCTCTTAGTGCAAAGAAATACAGTGCCAACTAGAGACTACTAAGAGAGTGTGGAAGAATATATTACAAAGGCTTATAAACATATTATTTCAGCTCTTTTTGCATTATTTTTAATACTTTCTAACGTTACACATTTTACTGTTTTACACTCTACCTTTCAATAAACATAGTGATGTTGATTGAAAAAAGAGGATTCTTGGAAAAACTGCAGGCAACTACTAAGGTATAAAAGCTTCAAGGGTATAATTACATGGCAACTAATCTTAACTCTATCATTGCTTGTGTTAGCCAGACTACCAGCTTGCTTACAAAGACGTGTGAAGAAAAGTTCTCTCAGAAACCTTCCAGAAGAGGGTCTCCATGTCAGCTCTTGGTTTAATGAAGAATATTTACTAAACAGAGCAGAGAGACTGGCTTATAATGTATAAGGTCCTCTGCCATGGTGAGACCCCCTGATTCTCTCTGATTATCCTGTTGAGGGTGCAGTGGTTGTAAATTTCTTCACGCAAGTAACACATTGTCATCTGACAGCAGTGTGATAAAAGTTCAGGTAGACAGTGACTCCCTGTGATGGACCTTCAGGAATGAAGGCAAGGTGGAGTGCTGGCCAGAGGGGGAAAAATCAGTTTTTCCAGTGTGGGTGTACTCCCTTTACTCACAGTAGGTTTGAAGGCTACCGCAAACAGCAAACTCACATAACTCCTGCTACTTTCTGTGCTGCAGGAGCCTGGAACAGGGCTGATAACATAGGGCAGCCTGTAGCAGTGACCACTAACACAGAGCAGCCTCTCTGCTATGCAGCCCTGCACAAGGCACACCTCATCCTTAGTCAAACCAAGGGCAGTTAGTTCACTCAGCCTGGAATAGAGAAATAGTGGCTATTTTCCTGTGACTATGTGACCACAGTTCTGCTGAATCTGAACCAGTACTTCCTCCAAACATGCACAGGGCTATCCAGTTTGATTATTTAACAATGTCTCCTATTGGACTCTGGATTTCCTCTCCTTTATCCAAACAGAGTGTAGATGAATTCCACCTGCACGTATCTTCCAAATATTTTCCATGCGCACATGCAACTTCCTTCAGAGAAAGCCAAGAAAAAAACATACAGGTGAAGGAAAAAGAAAAACCTTTTGACTGTGTTTCATCTAGCTAGAACTCTTGTACAGAATCTACCACTGTAAAAATAAACTAAGTTGTAAGTTTTTTCCTTTCACAGTTTTCAACAATTTGTTGACTTATTGTGTTTGTGAAGTACTGTGCTTACAAACTTAACATAACAAATTTATTTATTTTATAAGCAAGGTCATATCATAAATTAAACAATCTGGGGAAAATGACAATTCTGTCCCAGCAGTTATGCAACTTACATTTCTTCATGAATTTGGATGTGTTCTGGTGAAAGCACTTGTACTGTTGGGAAATACTGTGTGAAACTCATTAAAGTTTCAGGAAAAGCAAATTCAGTGTCAAACACACATGAAGGAGGACTGTAGGGTAATTAAAAAAATGAAGAGCCTACCTTTTGAGAGGAGATGAAAGAGCTTAGTTTGTCCACCACGGATGAGTGAGGTAGAAATGCAGAAAATGGTTGAATACTAGCAATGGAGCAATATTTTAATTATTGGATGCATTGTGAAACAATACAGTTACAGTGGAAATTGTAAGGCTTTCAACCATTAGATTGGAGAATATAGCTTCCTAGGAGGATGTACAGCATCAAATAGCCTATCCAGCTTTAAGATGTAGCATGGCACGTAACAGAATTTCATCTACAATGGTGTAACCCGAAGCAGCAGAGGTTAGATATGATAACCCAGGGGGTATCTATCCGTCTATCTCTCTATTCCTGTGCTTTACAGTAAAATTGAAAGGTAACCTGACAACAGTAACTTGTCTTTCTTCTTTTGCAGACCTTCCTTATGACCCCTTTCAGAAATCACTTCTAAAACCATTACCGTTCTCCTTCATCTCACGCATCTATGATGTGTGAGCCTTCTTTAATTATGCAGTCATCCAGACATAGGTCTTAGTGCTTCCACAATGTCTCCAAATGCACTACAATTTATAAAGCAATGTTTTTGTTTAAACCCCTTTTCTCAGTCGTTTCAGAAATTCATGTCTCCCAGTTGTAACATCTAACGTTTCTTTATATGGCCTAACACACTACAGTACCATGGGCACCATTACAATGCCACACACAAAAAGCCAAGAATTACTCACCCTTCCTTGTAAAAGCCCACTGATTTTCTGTTCTCTTTCCACAATGTTTTGCTTGCGATCCTAAAGCTGTATAATCACCTTTGTACATGGATAGCCCAAGAGATATTAGCTCAGTAGACCACATTGGGAGAAATTCATCTTTATTTAAGACCCCTAAAACACACAAGAAACTAAATGGTTGAAAGTGGTATAAGAAAGGTGAAAGGCTAGTAACTGGAAATATCTGCCAGATTCTAACCCTTGTTATTGCTTCTTAGATGAGAGAAAAGGACAGTAAACAGGACATTCTGTTCTAGCTCTCCCCTTGCTGGAGGAGCAATGGAATGATTTTGACTGAGATAAGCAGATGGAAAGGCAATTTAGCAGACACTAAAGATAGACAGATAGTAACATGCAGAAACACTGTTATTCTGAAACTAATGAAGACATCAAAGCATTGAGAAATCAGATATATGACCCAGAAAATTAGCTCAGATTAAGCAAGGCCAGGTTGTTTGCCATTCCAAAAGCATGAAAGGACCACGAAACTTGAAACACTAACTTCAATACAGCCCTGATCTTCAGATGTGATACAGATGTGTTCTCACTACACAAGATAATATTGTGGGACTACAAGTACAAATGCCTTGCAAAATCCTATGGGGCATTTGTAGAAAAAAAAAATATAAAGACTTCCAAAGAGTGCAACTGTTGTTTGTGAGTAGTCTCAACCTGAGCATTATCTTTTTTGATGGGGTATATAAGATAAAAGTGTCTTTATGCTTTGTTTCTAAAATGTAAACATAAAAGAAAAGAAATATTTGCAATTACATTGTTGTATCTTCCCTTAAATAATAATGGGAAATTGGACACAGTAAATATTTTGCTAATATTAATATTGGTGTTCTTGCTTCAAATGCAAAAATAATACTGGTAGACTTTGGTAGCTTGGGGACTTTGCTGAGTGTAAACTGACATTAGGCTCACCTTTTCCAAAGATTTAATAATTCAGCTCTAGTGATAGTTTCACTTCACTCACATAAAGTGAAACCCAGAGACTGTGTTAAAACAAGCAATAAAATGGGAAAACTTTACATGCCAAAAGAAGAAATAAACGGTGGGTTTTCTTTGCTTCAAAACAGTTCAAAAGAGGTATCATGCTTAACTTCAATTACCTTTGAATTCTTTCATTGGCTGACTTCCTGGCTTAGAGCATTTTTGATCTTCAGTGGCATGTGAAACTCTCAGATGAAATTATTTGTCATTCTGCATTTTGCTTTCCATTGTTAAAATTAAATTCAGACATTTTCTCAGAATTGCTGTGTTTCATACATTTCTGAAGAGATCCCATCCTATATCAAACTGCTAGCAAGTGTTACAGAGAAACACAGATATAAGAATCATCACTGTCTAGAGAGGCATAAAAAGTCACAAGTATCATCTATGCTGTTCTTCTTGAAGCACATCAAGAAGAAAACAGTCTTCTTTTAAATTTCCATGCTACCACAGTTGATTCAAGACATCTGGTCTTCATTTTTTACAAATTCCAAATTAATAAAATGCTATGCTTCAGAATTCAAGAAAGAAATTGAATGCTTGGTTTACAACTATACTTGTCAGAAACAAAGCAATAATTCTTTTGTTTTATTATATTCTCCTAATTCCCCAAGAACTTCTTTCTTGCTAGTTTTGCTAGTGTTATTTCAAGAGACTATAAATCTGCTTCATTGTTTGGAACCTTACCACTGTGTTGTACAAGCAAGAAATGGTACTGAAGATAGCCTAAACTAAGCTAGGAGGCCATTTTTTGATAAGGGTACAAGGAGGGAGAAATGGAAAATGGTGAAACCCTACTTCATATCAAGAATGGGCTTTTTCTATTTAAATTGCATTTGCTAGAGACAGAAGCAACTTATTGTCAGAAAGAGTTAAAAGGTTTCTGGGGTTTAGAGGCTGCAGTCAACATTTGCAAAAAAACTTCAGGAATATGGTGAGCTCCCTGGATTCAGGTGGCCTTCTGCACAGGGAAAGGCTATCAACAGAGTGATAGGTTACTAATTGTTCTGTTGTTGTCTTCACTCTATGAGACATTCATTCTTGTAAGAATGCACTGGTGGGCTCCCAGTAATGAAGAACTACTGCTATTAAAACCAGCTGTCAAGTCCCCTTGTGCCTGGTTACTGAGGGAGCACAATTCTTCATTTAGCATGTGTGAATGGACCTGACTTGGGTACAAACAAAGAAATATTCTTAAAGTGAGACATTACTACTTAATATTATAATATAAAATAATAATTTACATTAACATTAGAGAGAATAAAGGCATATAAACTGCCTTTATTTTCTATAATGTTAATGGAAATTATTATTTTATATTTTATATATAATTAATATTTTATATTATAATATTAAGTATCATAAAACACAAACCAGAAGATTCAGTGGCTAGCACACTTAACCAAATCCTGGTAATTCATTTTAGTCACAACACTCAAAGTTTCTGCAATGCTGGTGTTACAACAGGAACTATGCATATTTTAATCTCACTCTCAAATGCAAGGAGAAGAGGAGGTCTGATGCTAGCCCAAATCTTTCAACAATGGAACTGCACAAGCCAAGCATCTGATCCTACAGAGACTGAATAAATTCACTTCAGAGGTGGAAAAGTCAGGTGTTTAGGCATGCTCCAGCCTCAATACCTGACCCCCGCCCTCTCTTTTACTCCATCTCTGCCTTACATCATCGCTTGCTGCAGCTCCCGTTTTCGCGCGTTCCCTGGCCGCCCGGTCCCGGCTCTCCCGGAGCCACCTCGGACAGCTCCCGCCGCCCCTGTGCCGCCCACCGGCTCCCGGCACGGCACGGCGGGTCCTTTCTCGTGGTGTCTGCCGTGCACAGCGTAAGGACCACGTACATATGTGAAGAGAAGAACGATGGAGGAAGGCAATGGCAGAGCACAAAAGTGTTTATCGCTGCCTCTCACTGACACTGCACTGGCACACCCCTAGTGAACAAAGGGCTGAATAAAGAACTCCTGCCATTCACAGTCTCCAGTGCCATTAGCTTCCTCCTTCTTCATCAGTCTCAATATTGCATTTCTCACATTTTCACAGGAATACCTGAACAATTTCAGTGCCCCACACATGTGCTGTTGAGAAAAGCCCAATCCCAAGTCACAGACAGGCTCAGAGGTATCTTAAGTTCTGAATATGTTTAGGAAGTGACAGACACTCCATTCAGCAATTAAGAAAAAAGCATTTGCAAATCTAGAATTTAATCCCTCAGAATAATCTTTCCCAGACACAAAGCTGCTACAAAAAACAAAACAAAACAAAAAACCAAACCAAAACACCAACCAACCAACCAAACAAAACCGCAACAAACAAACAAACAAAACACAAAAACACAAAACCAAAAAAAACCCCTAATATATTTCAAAATTAGCAGTATATTAAAAAATTGCAACTTGTGTATAATTTCTGAGAAAGCAAAATTATCTTGGCTCCAGTATAGCATGCTACTGCAACTCCTTGGACCATATGTACACAAATCACTTACACTTTAATTTCCATGGTAAGAAAAAAGCTGTTCTGCTGAAGAACTGCACAGTATTACAGGCTATTAGGCTATGACACAGACTAATGAGCAAGTATTTACACATAATCAGCCTTTTACTTTCATGACTGGTTTGTCTGCGTTGCAGCAGTGACCTTTTGGAGACAAAGTGATGACAAAAAAAAAATACTCTATGAGAAACCTGTGAAGTGTGACTTAAACTCTCTGTATGCAATTGCCCTTTGGACACCTGTTTCAGGGTGAGTAATTTTCAGGGATATTTCCAGTTTATTTTGCCTTGATTGTATAATCTGGAAACAATGTAACTTTCTATATAAAGGGCTGAAGAAGCACTTGAAGTAAATTGACTTGCAAACTACTTTTGTTAGCTCAGTTGCTTTGGGCTCAGTAAGGCCAGTAGAACAGAAGGATGCAAGATACATCTGCTTTTGCAGATATTTGTGTGAGGCTGCTGCTCTCCTGGTTACACATCTCTTCACATCAGCTTGGTGGCCTAAAGCTGATTCTCTTGTAAGGCAAGGAGAATAACCACCTGAGCCTCAAATTTTGTTTTCTTTGAATATACATTCAGGTGTTTTCACCCAAAAGACATGACACTCCAGACATTTTGTGTACAGATTTAAAATTACATGCCCCCACCCCCTTCCCCCACTATGAAAGAAATTCTGGATTCTTGAAAATTGAAAGAACAGACAAAGGGTTAAATGCTTAAGATATAGCATAAAATAATACTCTTGAAGGAAGAAGAAGCATTATAAAATAATACTCTTCCTTCAAGAGAATAATTTAATGAGGGGTTTCTGTTTCTGTCTCTTTTCTGAGCTGCACATAAATAATCAGGAAAACTTTTCAGCTTAGTGAGGGTACTAGCAAAGATAAGCATATTTCAGTTGGGTGCTGAACATGGCTCTGATGATGATGAGCAAAAATCCCGATTCCATATGATACTGTAGGAATATCATGTATTTTGCAAGACAGCTGGACAGCTTTCACAGCATATTTTCACAGCTTGATGCATTTATTACTTCCATACACTTTTGAAAAGCCTATTTTCTTCTTTCAAAATGATGTGCCACTCTTCTGCTCATAAATGCTGAATTGTTCTTCCAAACTATTTAGATTAACAAACCTCAGACCAATTTTCAGGGTATATTAAAAAAGAATGAATATGTAAATTTAATTATGAAGGGTTTATGGACTCTAGGTATGTTACAAACTTTCCTCATGCTGTAGTAAAACAATAACATATAGTTTAACTCCATCTTTACAAGGGTTTCACTGTTCTTGTGTACCTTACTTCACCTTTGAGAAATACTGGAAATGCTGCAGATACACAGTTCATTGCAAAAGGTAATTTGGTCCAAAGCTCACAGAATTACTATGAAGACTCTCTTTGATAGTATTATAGAGCTCCCCTGAGTTATGGACTGTTAATTACAGCGTAGCAGGCAGAGAAGTTGAAGGACACTTCAGGTCTTGAGAGCCTGTCCTCTCACTGGGAATTCCTATTGGGTATTAAGGGGATTGGGGTCAATTATCCCCACAGCTCCTGCATTGTCATACGTTGTGGCTCTCAGAGAAATTTAATTTCAGAATGTTGCACTGTAGAGTCACATCACACTCTTCAATTCTGACTACAGACACTGAAGATAATAGGAGGGGAATATTTCTTAACCACTTCTGTAAATCGGAAGGAAGTGCACCAACTCCTGGAGGAGTACCTGACAGGAGTATGCGAAAAAGCAACTGTACACATGCAAACACAGACATGTAAACACACTCCTCCAACAGTCAGATTTTCAAAGCAAGGCCCTTAGCACTTGATATGCAAAACTCACAAAAATATTTTTGAACGAGGTGAGAAAAATCCAGAGATCTTTCAAATACTGAATGTATTGAGGAAAACACATATGTATACGTAAGCATAGATCTGATTACAGCTTATAAATAACTGGGAGGAATTCCAAAATCATAATTCTCTTCTGAACAAATTTGCACCGAAATAGGCATGGTCCAGCCAAAATTCAAATTAGCAGAAAAGTCATCTGAAAGAGACCCAGACAGCAAGTTAAGGAAATATTTATAGCACCACATCTCTACAAGAGAAAAAAAGTGAACGAGGCTTTCCAAATAATAACCAGGAGAAAATGAAATAAGGTGTGCACATGGGCCAAAATTATGCCCTATGGAAAAACATCTTCATCTAAGTATCTTGATGCATTTTCTTTGCCCTCTTTGCCCACTTATCCTTAGTAAGATGGCGTTTAACTCGTTTTTCCTTCAGAAACTTTTTTATGTACAGGGGATAAATCCTCCTATCTTTACAATGATGGTCCTGAAAACCTCTCTGAAAGCCGGATGGCACTGCCAGACGTTTCACCCCTGAAAACCTCTCCGAAAGCTGGGCGGCATTGCCAAACTCTTCCAGCTGCACCGCTCGCTTGGGCCACCAGAAGCTCCACAAAGCTACCTCCACCGCTCCCCGGCCCTGCAGCCTTCCTCGGCGGGGCTGCCACCCGCAGACCAGCAGAAGGCAGGGGCCGCGCCCCCGCCAAGAGCTGCAAAGGCCCCCCGGGGCACAGCCCGCCTGGGGACCCGCAGCACGGAGGGCTCACAGCCCCGGCGCCCGTGCGCTTCTCCACACGGCGGTCTCCCCCCGCCGATCACCGACCTTTGCCACACGGGCCGGCGGGACGTGCTCCGGAGCCGGCCCGGCCAGGAGGGCCCCGGGTCCCCGCTGCCGAGCCGGCTGCCAGGGGCTGCGAGCGCCGCGTCCCCCCGCGCCCAGCCCCGCTC
>VZRH01001004.1:202067-235267 GCA_013397555.1 Urocynchramus pylzowi | reverse complement strand
CCTGCCCCCGCGCTCACCCGCCAGCACGGCGGCCACCGTGCTCAGCAGCAGCCAGTTCTTCCTCACGAAGCTCGGGCAGAACAATCCCTTCTGGATCGCCTTCGCCNGCCGGGCCGCCTCCGTGCACTCCGCGGGGCTGCGCGCTTACCGCGGGGAGGCGGAGACGTTGCGCTTCACCTGGCAACCGGAGAGCCCGGCCCCCAGCCCGCCCCTCGCTCGGCCAGCCCACCTGCCGGCCAGCACACTCAGCTCCTGCTGAGAATATTGGGGGCAGCAGGTACGCAAATGTCTTGTCAGATTTCCCCCCGGGATTTGACCCTGGTAGGCTTAAATACCAAAATAGCGAAAAAGCGTTTATTTCTTGTGCAACTCACTGGCAATGGTCTCCTTCTCCCTCCCCACCATAAGGTTGATTAAAGCATATATAATATTTGGACCCAGTTCCCTGTGGGTGTATGGTTTTCAATATGCCTATAAACGTGCTGATTTTCATCGTCAAACTCGTAGCTCAATGGTAAATGCAAAAAACAAACAGCCAAACCCAACCAAAATCTGCCATTGTCTTGCTGAATGACACGAAGGAGAGAGCAGAATGAAAGTTTAATTTATCTTATTTGATTACACTTGATATCATCCATTTCAAACCATACACTACTGAGGTTTACCTATTTCTGTCTATAACAACTGGGTAACTAAGGCCTGAAGGAGATCAGCAAAATCTGCAATTGAAACCTTGTCACTTCTGCTCTTCAGACGAATCTGGCTGTGCCGTGTGACAGTCTGGAGAAAGAGACAAGTATGTACCTTGTTGAGTCAGGTAAGAGCACTGAAATCCACCTGGATGAGAAGCAAGAGCTGTCATCAATCTCAAGTGTTAAAACCTGGACCTAGATGCATAAATTCATATGGAGACACCTCAAATTGTTCATATTTTTCAGATGTGTAGAACAACTGCAGTCATTTGTTTGTATCTGTCATCAGGAGAATTTAATTAAAAAAATAAGAGGAAGCCCAGTGGTGGAAAGGAAATAGATGAGTAAAAATATTAGTTTAATTAAAGTCATAAAAGGTGTCAGACTTCTTAAAAGGAAGGCTGGCATACTACCATGTTACAAGCTACAGCAAAGCAAACCAAAAATAATTAATGCAAAGAAATGGTAAGAAACAACATGACTGTGCCGAGACTTTGGTATGGAAATGTCACAATATGGAAAAGTATGAGTGGCACCAAAGAGATACATGAAGAAAAAGGCACACTGGGTTTCAGGGTGGGCAGGATCAGGTATACCTCGTACAGAAGAGCTCTGACTTTGGATCTCATTGCCACGGGATATAATTTTTTAAAATTATTATTTCCTCTCATATATACTTGGAGTCTCAGCTGTTGCTTTCAGTAAGTCAAATGTCTGATCTGCCCTAGGAGGTGGTGAATTGGTGCCTCTCTAGATAGTGAGAACAAAATTATTTCCAAGACATCTTCAGATTTCAGGCCTTCCTTTAATTTTCTCTCTATTCACCTTCTCACATACCCCTTCTTACAACTTACTCTGCTTCTCTTTTGAGCTGTTTTGGTGAGCTAGGGGAAGTGACTCCAATTCAGTTCCTGAAGACTAGCTAAAATAAGGTTAGTATTTACTTATTTCTCTATTAAGGTTTTGTATTTCTCTTAATACTAAAGTATTAAGTATCCTTTTTTTCACATTAAGGATTTCACAGTACCTTCTTGGTAGATCTAGAATTATCTGCAGCATTCTTAGGACAGAAAAATGCCCTTCTGCAAGTACAAAACAATGTGATTGCAGCTGATATAGTTCTTCCATAAGCTTGCAATACCTTAAAGGAGTTGCAAAACCTTAGAAAAAGCATAATAAAATTGCCTTGTGAAGGCTAGAGACAGATCTTATTTTTGTGTTCTGCAACAGCAAGACAATATACATTGAATAATATTGAAGATCTCTATATGCCTTTTGTTTCCTGTTAGAGTACAACATTCTATTATTTTCTCCTAGTGTTTTGTCCTTAAAAATATTTAAGGAAAAAAGCATGCCAAAGTTCTGAGCTTTTTTCCTTAATAATTGTCTTTATTTTTTAAATTTCATCAAAAGAATTCCGCAGCCTTGACCTCAAAAAAAAAAAAAAGACAAAACCAAAACCAAAACCAAAAACAAAAACAAAAACAAAAAACCCCAAAAAAACTCCCACAAATTTGATAACACATAGAGAATTAAAGAAGGGTTTAAAAAAATAGGCTGGTGATATCGGGATGTTTTAAACATCCTGATGAGCAAGCTGTTTTTGATTTAATTTTCCTATTATAGAATGATGGACATTGGCTTTGATCCTGGATGTAGAGTCAAGCTAGCAGTTTCTGTAAAGGGAGCTATAAATTAAAAATCCCAACATCACAAAAAAGGTATCCTAATAAAATGGAGAAGAAATAGATCACTCTTGAAATGTTGAAATTATTCTAGAAACTAATTAATCTATGCAAAAAGCCTAAAATACATAATATTTTGTGAGACTACCTGCTTGTACACCTGGTAAGTGCAGCTACTAAGCAAATATAAATCTATATTCTATTTAAAACATTTTTGTCCTTGTCTGATTTTGAGACATCCTGAAATCATTATGAAATTAATAGAAAGCATCTGTAAAAAAATTTCAATGCACTCTTATCTGTGAAGATGATCAGAATATATACTGTAGCTATATTGACCACTGTTACAAAGTTGTCAGAGTAGATAATGGTTAAGATTGTATGCATGAAAAAACGCTTTCATTTTTTGTGTTCAGTTTTTTTAAATGTTAATGAAACATACAGAGGAATCAGTCTGGAAATGTGAACACTGTCCTGAGAAACATTGACCACGTTTTTTTTTTTTCCTGAAGGCTAAAATAATTTAGATTATTTCGCTGTAGAATTAGAAGCATACATAAATACATATTGACAAATTATTACCACATGGTGACCTAATACTTACACAGCCATGTCTCAACAATAACTTCCAATCTGTAGAACTGTCTTAACTACATTTTAAGTGAATTACTTAAGATCAGGGTAGGAATATTTTCAACATTTTGAGGCATATGAGTGTTTCAGCGCTGGAAGATGTAGAACAGTCCTATTAGAGCATATACAGTACAGTGCAGGGCAGAGCAGAGTGTAGCAAGAGGAAGCTTGCCCTTTCATACATTTTAAAAATGATCTTCAGTGATTCTAGGTAAGACAGGAAAAAAATCACTTCAGTTTTACTTATTTAGACTTTCAACTTTTTCTGCGTAGGTTAGCTTGTTAATATAATTTGTACAAGTTGTGGTGACAGTTGATTAGTTCCATAGAAAACTAATGAAGTGACTTTTTCTTATAGTTTATGGTGAGCATGTAAAAGAAACTGCATCAACAGGGAATTAATGAAATTTTGAGTATTGTGTTTTTTAAAATGCTTTGAGAAAACAACAGTATTTTAAAAAGATTTCAAAAAATATGTAATATGTAAAATATGAAATATGGGTAGAATAATTGAGGGCTTTAAATTTGCTTTTTTAATTTGAGGCCAGTCACCCAGATAGGAACTTTGCTTAAAAACTTTTATGTTTTTTTAATAACATAAAGCCATGACTATATACAAAATTTGAGAACACAAACTGATCAGTACCTGTCTCCTCTCTTGTCTCAATGAGAAAATAATGCAATAAAAGTTGTAGCATTTCTAAGTTCAGTGATGTGCCAAAGCATGTGGAACAAAATGCACAAAGATGTGTTTTATGTCTGTAAATACTTTAGTGTTACCAAGCACCCAAAATTGCAGAATTTTTCCTTATAGCCCAGAAGGTGTGCCTCCTGACATCTGACCTCAAAGTTTAACTTCCATATATGCTCTATAATATAGTATATGTGGTAAGAAAAAATAAATGATAGGGAAAAAATTCCTCCACTGTGCTTTACTTGACAGATGCACTGATTGTCCTCAAGGGCAGAGCTGATGGGCTGCTGATTTTATATCTGGGGCCATGATACTGGTTTAATAGCAGTAATGCCTTTTCTTTCACAGATGCTGTTTAATCCAGTGTAGTTTTAGACTACCAGAACATTTATTGGTATATTTAATTAATCCAATCCTCTCTTATAATTTTAAAGTCATATGAATTTCTATTTCAGTAGCTGATTCTGAATGCACAGAAGGATCCATCTAAATACTTAGAACTTCCAGAATATTACCAGTAGGTGCTTTATCTTCTGTTTGCACCAGTTTTTCTACTCTTACCAAAGACACCCTAAACCTTATCAAATTAGTAATTCTTCATGTTTTCTTCAACTGAGCTTTTTTAGAATTGTTGAATTACACGTTAAAATACATTAACAGTAGATAAAAAGGTCTGGATTTGAGCTAAAATTAACAAAGGGAGGACATTGGGAGGGTTTTTTGTTTGTTTGGGTTTGGGTTTTTTGTTTGGTTGTTTTGGGATGGTGTCAGTGGATGTTGGGGTTTTGTTTTGTTTTGTTTTCCTTAACTAAATGAATTCCTGTGCCAGATCAATGGGATTTTTATTGTTGTTGGAGTCAATGGGACCACAGCTGGGAGGAAGACAACAGCTGCAGATGGGATTTTTGTTTGCTAGCTTATATCCATGTAATACTGAATATCTTCTTTTGCTACCAAAACCCAGTTTTGTTCCATCTCAACTAAATGTTATTTTATCAGCCATTTTTCACAGTTGGTATCAAAACTCATCTGTGTCAAACTAACATAAAAGAATAATGATGAAAAAGTATTAGAATTCCTTGTCAATGTTAACCTGTTAAACCTGTTAAGCTTTTAAAACCTTGGATGTGGAACTCTATGTTCTAGATCACTTCTGGGTTTTTTAGTAAATTGTGCTTCTGGCCCCAGTAAAAATACTGTGTATACTGTCACTTATTTTAATGAATTTGGAAGATGTTGTGTCCATGTCTTACTTGGAGGAATTTCTATCAGTGAGAAAGTATGATTATTTTTTCTTGTTTCAAGTAGTGTAAATATTTCATAATGTGCTTATACGTTTTCCTGGCTGCAGTCATTTTATGTTGTAAGAAAGTAGGCAAGCAGAGTGGGAAGGTGGCATCAAATGTGTTTCACAGATAGAGATTTCACTGGTAGTTATGCACTATTCACAGAAGGCTGAAGAAAAGCCAAGTTCTGAAAATCATTACAGGCACACACGTTTTACAAAGTCCCAAATTTCTCATTTGCCTAGAAAGAATGATGGTATATCTGTGAAGTGATCATGAACCACCAGCTGTGTAAATCCAGGTGTATACTCTGGTAATGATTTTAAAAATGGTTCTTTCTTTTCTTAAAGATTCAGTCACTTAAGAGTCCTTGAAAAAAACTAGACGAATATGACTGCAAACAGTTTTCCTTCCTAATTACACAAAATGGGTAAGTATGAACAACAAGGATAAGTATGAAGAACACATATTTCTCATAACACCCTTCTTCAGCCTCACAAGTGAAGGAGTTCTGGTAGTAATAAAAAATAAATTACATTTGCATGAAGACTAAAAATGCCTGAGTTTCTGCAAAGCATTTAAAAATGTCTGTCAGAGAATATCAGCATGGCAGGGATGAGGTTTGTGTTGAAGGATGATGTCTTCATGGGCAAAATTATTCAGTAACCAACTTTTAAATCTTTGTACAGAAGACAAATACATCTACTGTCTGGAGTGGAGGCTTACCTTTTTCTGATTTCTATAATACCTTCTCACCTGCTGTTCAGAAATGAACTCTGCTTAAGGCAAATGACTAAAAGGAATTTGAACCTGATAATATATTTCCAAGATTTTTGAGCTGTGGATCAGTCATTATTGTTTTTAGATGTGACTTGATACTGGGTATTGCCCAGGATATTTTGCTCTTTGGCACACTAATACGTACAGGGCAATTCCATCTCAGAAGAAGAGTTACTTCACAGCAGCACCAGCATCTGATCTCTAGGCCCATGTGAAAAGGCTGGATCCTTACTGTAGTGGAAATCATGTCTCTTCATCTTGAAAAATTAAGAGGTAAAGCTATGTTGAACAAATACCACTTTATGAGCATAATAATTAATTGTTCCTCAAATGAAGATGATGACATTTTCTTGCCATATTGGAGTAACATCATTTAACCTCCGTAGTATACAAAGTACGTATGAATTAATACAAAGGGATGGTGAGCAAAGCAAAAATTCTAGGATAGTATTCTACTGCTGCTCCAGCAACTCTGCAGGATGCCTCATTATGTGACATATGTTACAAGTAACCATACTAATACATATGTAATTATAAAATTATTGATTCTAGCAGACAGTTGCTTTTTACCAGTCTTCACAAATGACATAAATGAAATTGAAGGACACTGTTCACTCACACTCCATTTGGAGATTTATTTTAATGAAGACGAAATGAAGCAGAACATTTTCTGGATAGAAGACAATGATAGCAAATGACAAAATTATTTTCGAACTCAAATCTCTTGGTTGCACATTGAAATGGATGAGTGGGTGAACACTAATTTAGAAAATGTTCAGCGAGTTTGAGGTAATATGTTAACTTAGATAGCCAAAGATCTGAAGAGCAAAGTTGAGAAAGGCATTCAGAATTATTGGCTATGCAACTCAAAAATGAGTTATAGGCATAGGATCTGACCTTCTGGGACATTTTAAGAGCTTGAAAATGCTCAGTGTCCTTGGCATCCTTTCTAGGCAGAACTAAACAATCATTGTATTCCAAAATTGTTCCGAGGAGTTTTAACACAAGATTTGGAGCTTTAGCATGGTCTATGTCTAAGCCTCAGCTTTTTTTTTTTGCCTGTACACATTTGAATAAAAACATCTAATTGTGAACTAGGATTCTACTCCAAAAGAATGTGAAAAAAAAGTGGAAAAAAACAATGATAATGTACTGTAAATGGTTCAAGGAAAGAACTCATCTTTTAAAATATTTAAAAATCTCATTTTATCTGATACCTAGCCTTCTTTCAAGTACTTGAAGGGAGCACACATGGAAGATGGAGACAGACATTTTACAAGAGCATGTAGTGACAGGACAAGGCAGAATGGCTTCAAACCTCAATAGAGTAGGTTTATATTAGACATTAGGGTTTAGACATTAGACATTATTAGACAGTTACTCTGAGGGTGGGAAGACACTGGAACAGGTCGTCTAGAGAAACAGTTGATGCCCCATCCCTTGAGGTGTTCAAGTCCAGGCTGGATGGAGTTCTGAGCAACCTGGTCCACTGGAAGGTTTCCCTGTCCATGGCAGGGGAATTGGAATTAGATGATCTTTAATCTTCCTGCCAAGCAAAACTATTTTATGATTCTAAATCTAGTCTTTTCAACCATTCGCCCTTGTCCTTTCACCTTGTAAAAGTCCTTCTCTGGCTTTTTTTGTAGATTCCTTTTAGATGCTGTAAGGTTGCTACAAGGTTTTCCTTGAGCCTTTTCCAGGCTGGAAAACTCAAACTGTCTCAGCATGTCTCAGCATGTCTTCATAAAAGAGGTGCTCCAGCCCCCCGGTCACCATTGTGGCCACTCACTTCAACAGGTCCATGTCTTTCTTAAGTTGGGGACCCCAGAGCTGGATCCAGTATTATAGGCTGGGTTTCACAAGAGTGGAATAGAGGGGCAGAATTACCTCCCTCAACCTGCTTGTCACACTTCTTGTGCTGCAGCCCAGGACATGATTGGCTTTCTACACTGCAAGCTCACTTTGCTAGGTCATGTCAAGCTTCTTATCAAACAACAGCCCTAGTCCTCAGGGCAGCTCTCCATCCATGCGTTACTCAGTCTGTATCCATGTTTGGGATGACCCAACACAGAGGTATGCACTTGTATCTGACCTTTTTGAACTTCCAGAGTTTTGCACAGGCCCACCTCTCCAGCCAGTCCAGGTCCCTCTGGATGGCATCCCTGCCCTCTAGTGCATTGGCCGCCCACAGACTGGTGTCATCAGCAAACTTTCTGAGAGTGTTTCCACTGTCTGTGCCATTGCCATGGATACTATATAGCAGTGGTCCCCTGAGGAACACCACTCATCACTGGTCTGCACTTGGACATCAAGCTGTTCCCACAAATCTCTGAGGACTACCATCCAGCCAATTCCTTATCCACATAGTGTTCCACCCACCAAATTTGTGTCTCCCCAGTTTAGAGAGAAGGATGTAATGTGTGACAGTGTCAAATGCTTTGCTCAAGTCCAGGTAAATGATGTCAGTTGCTCCTCCCTCATCCACCAATGCTATAATCCTTCATAGAAGGCCTCCAAACTTGTCAGGTAAAATTTGCCCTTAGTGAAGCCATGCTGGCTGTCACCAATCACCTCCCTGTACCTCCATTTCAGAAGGATATACTACATGACCTTGCCAGGCACTGAAATGAGACTGATAGGCCTATAGTTCCCTGGGTCTATCTTATTTCCCTTTTAAAAAATGGAGATTATATTTATGCTTTACCAGTCAGTGGATTGCCACAACTTCTCAAATATGATAGATAGCTTAACCACTTCCTCCATCAATTTCCTCAGGATCTGTATCTCATCAGGTTTATCTCAAAATCCACCTGACCCTTGGAGATTTCATTCTGTGTATCCTTTCTCCATGCTTTGAAGCTTCTTCTTCGAGAGACAGAATTTCTGCAAGAGCTGGGGAACGAAAGCTGTCAAAGAGTATATTAACCCAGGAAGAACAGGGTGAACACGATGGGTTACCATACCTCCACAAACATAGATGAAGTGCTGGCTGACAAATTACAGGCCTCCCTGAACTACAATGAAATGTATGCCAAAAATTTCAGCTGCAAGAAAAAAGCTGCTGTTATAAAAATGGCCATGATTTGGAGGCAATCTAATTTTGAGACTTGAAGCTTGGTCTTTGAGCTTTGGTTCAAACTGCATGGGAAGTCACAGGCCAAATTTTCATGGTTGTAGGAAAACCTTAGACAGTCAAAGACAGCCATCTGTCGCAGTGCATTAACTGCAGAAAAAGCCTGCTAGGAACAACGAGGGGAAATGAAAGCAGTGTAGTGCAGAGGACCCAGGTGAATGCTCAGCCAGTGTGGTAAGTAAATCTCATACACAGCTGTTAGTATACAAGAGACAATATTTTAGTACAAATTATGCAAGCAGTTTGAACAGTAATATGGTCATTATTTCAATATATCATGTGAGGGATGTTGTTGATAGTAGTACATAGGAGACACAGCATTTACTGCCATTCTTAGTGTCATCTTTTCTAACTTTTGACTAATTTAGTCCTATTTATGTCCTATTTCAGTGCTTCAGTTTGTGCTGGTTTAAAACTGAGGTGAAAAATTAAACCCATTGCAGCTGCCCCTTTTTCCCCCTGCCCCTTCTCATAATGGGGGAAACTAGGAGAGATTATAAATTGGAATCACAAGTTACTGAAACAATCGCAATAATCACAACAATATTAGTAACAAAGAGTGTACAAAAGGGACAGAGAAGAGAGAGTTTTACCCACAAAAGAGTATTCACTAAACATCCGCCTGGGCACCAATCAGCGCAGTCTCTAAACACAGGCAAAATAGAGACCATCACCACATGGAACTCAGCAAAACAGAGGCAGCATGCCAGGGAGGCCCCTGTGGCTCAACCTCCTCCTCCTCCCCAGCCCAGAAACTATGTAAAACAGGGACAAAATAAAATCTAGAAAACTACTTTTTCTAAAGAAGGAGCTGTGGTGCAGAGACTGACTCTGGTGCTGGCAGCAGTACCGGTGCAGGCTCTTTCTCTCTCTCCGCCGCCACAGCGGCAGCAGTGCTGTGGGTGCAGGGGCTCTCTCTCCGCAACAGTGGCACCAGCAGCTCCAGCATGCTGGCTCCGATGGCTACAACAGTTGTGATGCCAGCTCTATCCTGGTGCCCAGGCAGCGCAGTCCTGACTCTGGTCTGGCACACACCCTTCTACGTGCCCTGGCTAAAGATGGTGCCAGTTCTGCTTCTGCCCGTAGTGTTTTTCCTGTCGAGGCCTCACCCCTCCAGTGGTGATGTGGGTGGAATGGAATACACAGCACCGAAAGCTCCATCCTCTTGCCCCTATACCCAGGACAGAGTTCTTAGGCCTTAAGATTCTTACTTATCAGCAGGGGTGTAACTATTACTAGTAAGGGAACAGTTAGAAGAGGTAAGCATTTCTAGTTAATTAATTGTGGTAGCCAAAGGAGAAGACTTGAGGCTTTGCTTCAGTCTTCCTGGTAATTAGCTTCTTAGAAATTGTTTAGCTGGAGATCAGTAAACTGCATAGTAGGAAATAGAATTAAAACTATAAGAAATTGCCTTATATACATATATATACAATATTGTAATGGAAATGCTGCTGGGCTTGAAGCAGCTGACTTTTCCAGCCTGAGAGAAACTTGTAGTCACCAGCGGTAAGCAGGACTTCAACCTATGCTTCTAGCAAGTTTTATAATTAAGTTTCTGCAGGGCAGTTTAAGCATAATTTCACTGTTCTGATAGAAATGTCCTGTAAGAACAAACAAATCTTTCTGAAAATAGCCTTTGGAGAGGCAAAATCTCCTGAGAAATAGCCATGGAAACTCTTTGTCATCCAAAAGGACATAAAGTCCCTCTATGCATCACAACTTAACTGCAGTACAGCAGATTTGCATGGTAAGGTTTTTGACTGATGAATTACGAAAGTATTTTAACAAGTGAGCAGGTTACTTTGTGCTGTGCTAGCAAAAGGACTTCATGGAAATGACCCCACACTGCTGGTCAGTATCAGAAGCCTGCAGAAGGCAGCTTTTTCCCATGGCAGCAGCAGAAAGTATTCAAGAAGCAATTTGTACACAAATTCAGATAGATCAGTGCATGTGTGTATATTTGTCCCCTTAAATGTGTCCTCTTTTCACCTGCTCAAGAACAGAGAGGACCTGGGGTCCTCTGTCCAAACGTGTAGCAGAATATTGTATTTCAAGTTAGTAGATTCAGTTGTAGGTTCACTTTAGAATTTCCAGAGATGTCTCTAACTCCCCAGGTCCTCTCTGTCTGGAGACCACACAAAGAGATGAATGTGGTTGTTCTCATGCAATCAACCAGTAGGAAGGAGTCAAACATGTTCTTTGTCAAAGCAGGAGTCACAACACAGAAATCATGTTGTATAATCTCTATATCTTCACAGTGTCAACCGACAGTGGGTTACTTCTTTTCATCTAATGTGTCTGTGGGGCATTCCATTTGTGTCATCTGTAGTCTAAAGAAATTCTGATTACATTTAAATTGTGTTACTTTCAGATTGCAACCACAGGCTTTCTTGAAAATGAAAGTACATTCTACATTGAAAACGAAATTCAATAGCAGGGATTGTTGTCCTGTTCTTTTGAGATTTCTCTAAGCCTTCTGATGTTTACATTCTTGTAATCGAGTTTCTCATGCACTTGCATGTAAATAATGATTGTTTTGCATTCTTCTCTGTTAGTTTGACGAGTGTGGTTGGAGAGGTGGCAATGTCATCCTCCAATCCATGGTCACTTTTAGAATTCTATAAATGTTGAGGTCTGAAAAATAAAGTACTCTTTTCCTGTTCCTGTTCGGATGCTGGAACACCTTGCATGAGTTTTATTATTTCTTGTCGCAATGGTGACAGGGATAGTCTGTTGTAGTGCTCATTTTCCTAGTCTCAAATTTTGTGAATGTAAAAGTCAGCAGTAGTTAACTTTATTGTGACACCATCCCAAGCCAGTGAATAATGTAAGATTTTTTTTTTTTTTTTTTTTTAGAGTCTGTATATTGAAAATAGCCATCTAAGAATTTCTTCCTTTGAGGTAAAAGAGTACATGGATAATTTGGGGCTGATAATCCTTTCTACCAGCTTGTTATGCTGCCTTTACAGGAAGATAAGAGGATACATACAGGGAGATATTTGCCCAGTAAAATAATTTTCAGTGGTGTGTTGGTCACTCAGTTTTCAGATCTAATGGCATGACACGTCTTCATGAGTTGTAGGAAACAGCAAAGAATTCATAAGTTTGCAGGAAACAGCAAAGAATTCAACCTGGACAGATCAAGGCACAAAATCTCAGAACAGGCGATTTCTGAGTGTATGTGCGAAGAAATACAGACTCACAGAATCAGCTAATTTGGAAAAACATTTGAGATCATCCAGTCCAGCCTATGACTGAACACTACCGTGTCAACCGGACTGTGTCAATTAGTGCCACATTTCTTTCTTTAACCATCTCCAGGGACATTAAAACCTCCATATCTCTGGGTAGCCCATTCCAGTGTCTATCACCCTTTGTGTAAAGAAATGCCTCCTAATGCCCAGCCTAAACCTCCTTTTGAGAAGCTTAAGACTATGTCCTCTTCTAATATTCATAACTGCCTAGGAGAAAAGGCTACCTCCCGCCTGGGTACAACCTCCTTTCTTGGAGTTGTAGAGAGTAATAAAGTCACTCCTGATACTCCTCCAGGCTAAATGATCTCAGCTCCCTCAGGCACTCCTTACAGGACAAATGTTTCAGACTCCTCACCAATTTTACTGCCCTTCTATGGACTTGTTTCACCACCCCAATGTCCTTCCTGAATTGAGGGGCACAGAACTGAACACAGTATTTGAGGTGTGGCCTCACCCGTGCCAAATACAATGGAAAAATTCCTGCCCTGCTCCTGCTGGCCACACTATTGCTGGGACAGGCCAGGATGCCATTGGCCCTCTTGGCCACCTGGGCACACCCTGGCTCATGTTCAGCTGCTGTCACCAGCACCCCCAGGTCCTTTTGCTGTGGGCAGTTTTGCAGCCACTCGGCCCCAGCCTGTGGCACTGCCTGGGGTTGCTGTGAGCCAAGGGCAGGACCCAGCACTGGGCGTTGCTGAACCTCACCCCACTGGCCTCAGCCCATGATCCAGCCTGTCCAGATCCCTCTGCAGAGCCTTCCTGCCCTCCAGCAGATCAACACTCCCACCCAGCTTGGTTCCGTCCATGAATATGGTAATGGTAGAATCAAGCCTCTCATCCAGATCACCAATAAAGACAGTAAACAGGACCAGACCCAACACTGTTTCCTAGGGGACACCACTAGTGATGAGCGCGAATATGCTTGACTGAAGGGATCAGTTAAATTCTGAACATCTCTATAGTGAAATTACCCTAACTGGGCAGTTTGCAAGAACTTTTTTCTAATGTGACATTTACTGAATGGAGTAAGCAGTCACACTTTTCTTCTTTGTTATTTTTTTTTTTTTTTTGTTTAGTTTCTTTTTCTTTTTTTGCATACATTTTTCTCAGCTTGAAAAAAATCCCAAACAATCAACCAAACCAACAAGTAAATTATAATGTAGAAGCCATTTTTTTGACAATGTGGTTTGCAATTCATAATTTGAAGAGTTTTTCCAATTACCATTGTATGTCACTTTAGTTGTGAATTGATGCTGAAAATCTGTTGTTTGAAATTTTCCTGAATTCTAAAAAATATAATATAATATGACATGATACTATATCATTAATATAATTAATGTAATACAATTATGTATGTGTATATTAGGTTACTTTTGTTGATTCAAATTTAAGTCTGGACAAAAAAATCACTACAATAACAGTGAGAATAGTCCCTAAATAGTTAGGTTTTTCTATGCTAATTTATTTCTTGCTATCTACATAAAATCACTTTGCTTGTATAATATATTTTGCTGAATAAAAATAATCCAATAACTAGTAAAATAATTTCAATGTTTTTGTGCAAGCATGAGATTTGTATAATCTTTTTTAAGGAGCTGTCATGTTAAAATAAGGTGACTTCTAATTGCTTACGTTACTCCATATTGTTTTACAGATTCCTTATTGCTGAATGGGACTCTAATAATTCAGTTGCTTGGAATAGTAAGTAGTTGGAAAATAGGCACCCAACTGGAAATAGTTCAAAATTGCTTAGGTTTTGTGCTCTCAGCAGTAAGTAGATTTATTTGGTTTTTGTCAAGCTATGTTTCCCTTTGACTTCCTCATCTTCAGCACTTTGAAAACTCAGCTTCAGTATCAGATGGATGCTCCACATCAAACTTTGGAAATGTTAGCCTGATAATTATGTCTTGATCCATTTCTGAAAGCAGTGAGGATCATCTTTAATGCTGTATTTTTCTCATTTAATCTACCCATGCCTATCCATTGTGCTTCATTTGTTGCTTTTATTTGCATGTGTGGTAGTTTTCCAGCATGCTTTGCTTGGTGCGCTTGGATCTACAGGATAAGCATGATGTATTTGTCTGTCATACTCTCTCTTTGTGCCCAGTGGAAGTGTCCTTTTATCATCGAGCACTCGTTTCACCTCACTGCATTGCAACAGAGCTTACACAAGCAGTTGCAATACTAATGCTGTTCTAAGAATTAATTGCTGAGGCATTCATCTTTAAAAGGAGATATTTTCATCCAAATGTTTTAGAGACAAGGTAGTTCTACTCTTAATTATGTCAAGGACCTTTGAAGTCTCTGACTTCAGCAAGCTGGATTATGCTCTACTATTACTATTATTCTGTTCTCCTTTTGTGCCTGAGAGAGAGACTTTTCAAAGGTCTAGAAAACCTTCAATGACACAGTGTAAAATTCTTTATTCAGAAAGACACGACAAAGATCTTGAATATTCATCTATATTATAAGCCATGTCTAAATTTATTTAAGGTGATATTTGGTATCTTGCAATTGGCAAGGTAGAAACATTACGGAGAAATTGAATTATGAAAGAGTTTATTTTCAGAGAGTGGTGCTTTCTTGCCCCTTTTTATTCATTTTTGATTCATGTTGTTTTGGAAAGAGAGAGAATCTGACCATGAATTACCTGTGGGTTCAGTTACAAGTACTTGAAATTGGCATCTGATATTGGTAGAAGATCTGGTGTCATTTGTATGTGCTCCTCACTCGAAAAAGGAAGACAAGTGAGAGGATATTATGTTGTGACTAATGAGTCAGTCATCTAACTCTTGTCAGATATATGAACTGTCAACCTTCTTACAAGACCTTGGCAATCAGCCTGACATTAACTGGGAAGTCATTACTGTGTCTGTAATCTGTAAGTATTTCAAATGAACTCATTACGCAATCTATATACCATCAGTAAGAAACATTCTTCCATATTTTCCATGTATGGGAATGTTCCCAGATTTCAGAAATAGATCTCTTTGTAGAAATATACAATCCACACCTAAAAGAAAAACATCCCTCTGACTCATTGAGATTTTGCTTTCCACATTCCTCCACACAGTGAGTAAACATCAGATTCAGTCTAAGCTGGCTATTTTTCAGGTAAATGCAAGTTATCGTATGCTGCCCTGAATTTTTCCTTGAAACTCTGTTAGGGAAGAGTGGTACTGAAGGTGTGCCCAGAGGCCATGATCAATCAATATGCACAGGGTAAAGTGTACATTGTGAGCAGGTGGGAAGTTATTGTGCTTCAAACTTCCATGGAATTCTAGATGGCATTCCTAAAAAAGGGGAAATTTTATGTGCTTGCAATCAGTATAAGTAAGCACAATCTTAGAAAAGCAGTGAAAAGGACTTTGTTGGGTTTTTTTCAGCTTACTCACCAACTCCCTCTCATGGTCTAGTCAAAGGCCTATAAAAACTACAAAGACTGGATGTGGCACTCAGTGCTGTTGTTTAATTGATGAGGAGGTGTTACGTTACAGGTAGGACTTGATGATCTCAAAAGGTCTTTTCCAACCTAGTTCATTGGGTGGTTCTGTGATTCTGTGAAAAGACTCCATATCTATTTTTGTATTACTGTGTCTCTTATTTGAGATGTAAGTAGACAGGAAGAAAAGCTCCTGAGTACACTTTTACTGAATGGTTTTATTTGTTTGAAAAAAAAGAATCAAAGACTTACTGTTCATTATTTAGAGAAGTCAATGACACTCCAAACAAGGGTAAAAGAGGTGTAATGAAAGGTAGGTTATGATTACCAGAGTTGTTTTAATCGAAGTGTATTATGTTATCTCTTGGACATAGAATACAGAACAACAGTGACAGATTTTATAGCAACTGGACAGCATTATTTGGTGGAGATGGTGGGAAAGGAAAGGGAAAGGAACAATCACTAAAGAAGCTTTTGAGAGTTTTCCTCATGCATCCTCTTAATAAAAATGAACTGTAATATATGTCATTTTCTGACTATATCAAATGCTTGCTGTGGAGAAAAGGAACTGTTTATTGAAAAGGCAGATTGCCATTGGCCCTCTTGGCCACCTGGGCACACCCTGGCTCATGTTCAGCTGCTGTCACCAGCACTCCCAGGTCCTTTTGCTGTGGGCAGCTTTGCAGCCACTCTGCCCCAGCCTGTGGCACTGCCTGGGGTTGTTATGACCCAAGAGCAGGGTCTGCATGAAGCAAAAGAATGAAGTATTTTAAAAGAAAGATAACGGAAGGAAACAATACACATATTTCTGGGCAGATGCAACTGAAGGAACCAAAATATTTAAACTCTTAATTAACTGTAAAATGCAATTAACCTCTTTTTTTTTTTTTTTTTTCTGAATGCTGTGATCTAGTGAGGAATTCTTGTGCTATGGAAGAATTGTATTTGTAAGCAGTGTTTATCAAGTAACTAGGATGCAGACAGAAATCCATGAATCCAAATCCTCTCATAAGACACCATTAAATAGCTGGTATCATGGAGTGGATACCTCACAAACAAGATGTAACGCAGCAAGTTTATCCAGGGATGAATTCAGGCTCTGAATATATAAGGCAAAGGAATGACAATTGAAAGACCACTGTGTTTCAAAGTATATGGAAGGGTGGATCTAGGATAAAGGATCTTTTTTTATTGCTACTTATGTGTTTAAGTGGGATAATGAAAGAAATTTATGCACTTATCACTAACAAGGAAAGTCGCAGTTTCTACAGATTCAGTTAGTTTACATATCTGTATCTTCAAATGGTAGTAAATAGTGTACTTCCAAAATCATCAATTACAGTTATGCCATGTAACCTGACAAGAGTTTTATTAGAGTGGCTTAGTCAATCCAGTAGCTTCCAGGATTAATTTTCACTTGACTTTCATTCCTTGCCTTTCCATGAATATCAGAGTCCTGACACTCATCATCATTTGTGTGTGCCAAGGGTATAACTGGATGACCTGTGTCTCCTGCAGAGCAGCGTGGTCTGCTGCTTGTTCACAGGCTGAAGCAATGTGTCCTTGCCTCAGTGGCAGCTGCAGCTTGCAGGACAGAACCTGACAATGTCAAAGCAGACATCGCTGTCTATGGAAATAGCCTTAAGAACCATAAGTGTCTGGGATGCAGGGCTGATCACAAATACATTTCTCTACAAATCTACGGAAGAACCTAAGTTACCTGTAATTTCTAAATCACACTTTTATCATTTCACTCTGCAAAGAACTAGCTGCTTCAAATTTTCATTTCAGTTCTTAACAGAACCTAATTTATGATGAGCTTTATAATGTTCAGAACAAATGTTTGTTTTACAGCATCATCCCTTTTACTACATAGAGAAACATAGTAAAAGTTCAAAAACATACTTCCCTGCAGTCAAATTCTGCTCTTTGCTATAATCCAGTTGTCCTGAGGATTGTGAGCATGCATCTGAAACCAGAAACTCAGGCTCATGCTCACTGAATAATAGTAAATACTGATGTAGCAAACGGTGTTGGTCAACTTGTTTATGTGGCACATTCAAAATTCCCTGCACTCTTAAAGCCTAGAATTGTCTTAATTTACTCCAGCGTGGTGAAAACATAATGCAGCTAGGAACAAACTGGTCTAATTAAGTTAATATTAGAAGGTATTTGTTATTTTCAGAACAGTAGAGCATGAAACACACAACTACAACTACAGTGTAACAACCACAGAGTTAAGACGTTTCAAGAAGTTCACAGAACAAGATAATCTAAAAGGATAGAAGGGATAGAAGAGACTTTGAGAAATTTAATCTATTTCCCTTTTCTAGTTACGGTTGTCATCACTATAGGCTATGACTATAGGCATGTCTGTCAAATATATTGGTGAAAAATCTCCAGTAATGCCAAGTGCACCATTATATGCATGGTGCTATCCATTCACAGCTATCCATTCATTTATTGGAAGTTATAACAGCATTGAAAGAGAAATCTGTTGTGGCAAATTATTCTGCCTTCAATGCACATTCTGATCTTGAACTCAAGGGAGGACCTCCTGATGTACACAGATCATCTATCATGAGAGAGATTTAGCAGATGCATGCCAATCTCCATGCTCTGTTTTGGAGGGCATGGGAGGAGCAGTTACTGCACACAAAACGTTGTGCCTGATGTCTCTATCCAAATTGGTATACACCTCTGGCTGGTTCAGAGTCATCTACTCTCAGCTGAACACAGAAATTACTTGTAATTCTAGGACCTATACCGCTGTATTTTTTTTCCAATGTAGCTGAAAATCTGGGCTGCTAAGCTTCTGATTTTTTTTTAATATGGAGAATGAGTAAATTAAATAAACATTTTTCTTCCAGTCTTCAAATGCAAGAACATTTAAAATTTTCAGCATGCAGCAAAATTCCTTTGACCTCCCTGAAGCAAAACCATCTATCTAATATGTGTAACAATTATTCTGTGGGTAGATTTCCCTCCTGAACTTTCAATGTACTGATTTGCTACGGCTCTTTTGTCTCAAAAGGTACAGATTATTTTTATCTCTTATTGTGCACAAAAACTTGATGCTTGAATGCTTTGGTTTCTTCCTATTTCAGCAGCTGTCATCTCATCAAGATTTTGTAAGGGATCACATATGTGGGAAAATAAATTCTCATTCCAAGGTGATGTGGCCACCCATCAGTATTCATTAGGACTGATGTTGTTTTCCTTCTTGTTGTTCTAAATTTGCCATTATAGTGATCAGCTCCATGGTCATAGTACAGTGATTAGTTTTGGTTGTGTGTTGTTTCATTCCTTGGTAGAAATAAATCCTTGCCTACATCCATCTGTCAATGGTTGTGTTAAAAAACAGGTGTTGCCATGCTGGCTCAGAGCAGAGGTTAGACTTGTATCCTGTCTCTGATTATTGTCAGTATCAGAAGCATCATGGAAATGAATTTGCCTTCCATTCCTGTGAACTTTCTCCTGATCTTAAGCATGCAGCTGCATTACCTTCCAGTGTCTTGTTACTATTGTCCTGTTTTTAACTTGTCATCTTTTTTGGGTTTGGTGTTGGTTGGCTGTCCTCCATAAAAATACATTTTGATAATGATCTGGTTTCTCAGTAGAAAACACTGAAAACAGGGGAGTTTTGCTATGATATATATTGGTCTTTGACAATAAATCAGGTAATTGCACATGTGCCAGCAATGATCAGCTAGTGTTGATTATAACAATGTGAAAAGACAGGTGGAAAGAGAGATGTTGAGTCAATCTAAATAAGAATGTAATGTTTTGTTTAGCAGAGCTCATTTCTTAAAGTGCAGCTTTAAAAGCATAGATATGCAATGTTTGTGGTCACAGGGACTTTATAGGAGTATCAGAGTAGTGCAAGGACAAAACTTTATTCTGGCATACTAGGTAGTGCTAATGCAAAGGATGGAAGAGAGGAATCATGGAAGTAGGAACATCTTTTCTCCCTTTGCTCCTCATACATTGCTGTTCATTCTTTCTATCTGCTTCTGATCAGAAACTATTTAGATGATGAGCAGCTAATTTGCTCAAAAATGAATGCAAGTTTTCTTTTATTCTGCATCAGTTCTCATGAAAGATACCAGGCAGATGGATGTGGAAACTGAAGGCTCTCCACCTACAATTAAAAAAGCATACATCAACCAGTGTAAGCAATCCTGTCCTGCCTGATGTGTTGGGACAAAGGGGAGCTGGGTTTTCACAGCATTAATTTTCTGTTTTCTGCGACATCATTGTTTACAGGATATCTATTATGGGTCACCATCCATTAGGAATGGGGCTGGGGGCTACTAAACAGTTACCAGATGACAAATGGGCTAGTTTTTTTATCAAAGCAGGTTATAAAAGTTCATGTGTTTAATTTAATTAAAAGAGCTTCTTTGGAGTTTATTATAAAAACATTTTTGGTTACTCTGTTTCCTAAAGGAGGAGGCTTATCTGATCCTGCATTCTTACCTGTGAATGTGTTTGTTTGTGTCTGTGTATGTGTTTTGCTTTCCTCTCTTGGAATAACTTTTGCACCTTGAGAATCCTTAGTTACATGCAAAGTCTCAAGATACAAAATTTCTGCAAGTCACATGAGACAGAAAACATAAAAACCCTGCTGAGGAAATAATATATGACACAAATAGTTAAGAAAGAGATTTCATTAGTTATTCAAATAAATGAATTTTTTGGTTTTTAATGTTTCATTGCATCCTCTTATTTTCTTTGATTTTTGCTACAAAGAGGAGACTCCTTGGTATGTGGCATCACCTTAGTGGTTTACCTTTAGAGAGGGTAATTAATGTGATCCTAGAATTGGGTTAATTTTTTTTTCTGTAAGCACTTTAAGCATATTCCTTGTATTTGAGATGATTTTTGGTTTTTTTCACAGAATCATAGAATGTCCTGAGCTGGAAGAGATTCACAATAATCATGAAGTCCAACATCTGGCCCTGCACAGGATATCCCAAGAATAACACCATGTGTGTGAGGGCATTGTCCAAACTTCTTGAACACTGCCGGGCTCGGTGCTGTGACCACTTCCCTGGAGACCCTGTTCTAGTGCCCAGCCACCCTGTAACTGAAGAACCTTTTCCTGATATTTAACCTAAACCTCCCCTGACACAACTTCAGGCCATTCCCACAGGTCCTGTCACTCTCACCACAGAGGAAAGATCAGTGCCTGCCCTCCTCTTCCTCTAACAGGGGAGGACTGCAAGGAGGTCTCCCCTCAGTCTCCTCCAGACTGAACAGAACAAGTGACCTCAGTCACTCCTTGTGGCTTTCCCTCTTTCTTATTAAGTAATAAATAGTTTTTGCCAAAATTATCAATTCAAATCATTTAGACATTCAGAAACCCTTCTTCAGCAAATACATGTAGAACCCCAACTTGTAGGAATTTGCATATTTAAAATTTTTTCAGTGAAGTAAAGTGAAGTAAATAGAGTTCTTCAGATAGTTTGCAAAAGTAATAGCAGAGTTTTGCTTCATCATATGTTGACTCTGTCCTACCTTGCAAAACAATTTTGTCTAATAAATTTTTCTTTTGTGTACTGAATGTTCACTATAATTCATGTTATTTTCACTTAAATAAGATTAAATCATCAACATTTCTAAACTATATTGCCAGCATGGAAAGAAATACATCTGCAAGTAAGGTCACTTAGAAATCTCTCTTTCTAATTAGTTAATGGATAGCATTTTTCCTGTTGTGTGTACATAAAGGGGAATGTTACTGATTTTTGAATAGTGTTGTCCATCAAATGCCCTCACCTGTATTTTTTTTTCCTAAAATTTGACTCTGTGTGCTGCTGGAAGGATTGTCTGCTGCTCAGAGGGGATGCTACCACCCATGACTCATATAGCTTCCACTGCTAGAAAAGACTGATAAAAACCACTTTCTACTACTGATACAGAGTAGTATAACAAAATTGGTGACTGAATTTGTGCTGTGAAGCTGAGCTACACCTTGGGAGTGAGTCTTTTGGTGGGATTTCTCTGAATGCAGATTATATCATGCTGTCACCCATGGCTGAGGACCATAACCAGTCTTTTTGTCTTTCTTTCTGTTTGTGCAAGCAGATTTGGCACAGTAGGCTGGTCTGTGGCAATTACCTTCAAAGTCCCATTTTAGGAAGATGGCTACACCACACCCTTCTGCAAAGGGGTGAAATGCAGGGCAAAGAGGCAGGAGAAAACACTGCTAGTTTCATGCAAAGCTGTTTGTATGGGGATTTTCTTAAAGTATAGATTGAATAACTGGAGGTAATGTGCAGAGTATAATTCTTGATGCAACATCGGAAGAATTGAGAAGGGAGGAAAACCTTTTTTTTTTTCTGAACTGGAGAGATGATGACCACATAAGATCCCAATGCAATGACAGCAAAGACATGGTTTGCTGTGAAGTGAGAGTTCACACTGAGTATGTGCTGATCTGTAGGGTGGTGGGTGATCTAGTAATAATGAAAGGTGATAAGACTGTACATGGGAACAAAACAAATGATGTTAAATGAATACTGTAAGTGAGAATACAACAGAAAAGAAAGTAACACCAGGAAATAAAAATCAAGTTACTGGCCATTTTCTAGATTTGGAATCCAGTAAGTTGAGTTAGCACTAGATTTCAGATGTCATCAGTAGACTAAATATTACTTGTATTATTATTTTCTTTTATCTAACAGTGATTACATACACCCTGTGAATTAAAGCCAGATTATTAAGAACATACAAACATTGACTGTGTATGACGAATTACTATCTTTTTCATAAAGGACAGTTTGTAATAGTACAGTGTTAAGATGTAAAAGAGTCACACACCACAATTTTAAAAGCAATTATCAGATTTTTCTGAATATTTAGTGTAGGAACTGAAAAATTTTTTTGTTGACTAGAGTAATTACGCTTCTTAATAGGGGTCTACTGTCACAGTAACTAGTTTGCACTGACATTACATGTCAAATAATTTTATGCTCAGCCCCATTTTCAAACAGGCTCTTAAGTGTTTGATTTGCACCAAGAGTGGAGGAAGTTAGGTGTGCCTTTGTGGAAAGAACAGTGCTCCCAATGTACTGTCTTTTAACAAGAGAGAGTTTGCTTTCACAATACAGGTCTGGCAAAGATCTGAATAGATCTGAAGGGTTTTCCCAGGCATGACTGTCAATTCTGGGAACAGGAAACAGCATGGGATGCTGATTATTCTTTCTCTGGTGGTTTAATGTATCTATCCCTTCTTCTCTACTAGGAGATCCTGCTGATATACAGCTGACAGTCTTGATGGGGAAATCCTCAAGGAAGAGGTGTTGGGAAACTGCATCTTCCTCTCTGAAGGACCTGTTGGCATGAAAGCATTTCAAAATTTCAGAAGTTAAGACTTCTCAGTCTGATAGCACAGTGCCCTTCAAATTCTTAAAGCTTAATGCAGCAAGGAAAACTTTTCAACAAAATGGGGTAGACAGAGAAGAAGCAGACAAGTATAGTTGCACATCTGGAGTGTGTGGACCATTTATAAATTTACAGTTTGCTGTATTCAGAAGCCTGGATGCTTAGATTCTGAGCATGTCCATAGCATTTGAGATATGTTCTCAGGATAGAAGTCTGTCCTGCCAAACCTGCAGATGAAACAGCTGTTGGAAAACTGAATTGCAGAGAGAACTCACCCCTGTGTTTAGCATTCTCCTACTTCTAGATAGCAACAAGGGAACCTATTTTATTGGGTAATCAATGTGGAAAAATTGTACAGCCCTACAGACAGACCTAAAGTGTACTCTTGCCCATCAGCTCTAATGAAGTGGGGCTGTAGAGAGAAAAAACTCAGTTTTAAAAACCAAATCAGCAAAAAACTTGTGAAGAACCTGGTCTGAAATGTCTGGATGCATTTGCCTCTCCCAATTATGTAGACAAGAAACATGTGAGGAATCCTGTCTAGTTCTTCCCTGTTTCTTCTGCAGCAGACAACAATCAAGCAGTATTTGGAAAAAAATCTCCAATTTTGTATACACCTGTTGTTGTCACAATTAATTGGAAATTAGCCTTCCATTATAGGTTGGCAGTACAAAGAGCAAATTAGATGATATTGCAATTCTCTTGACCTAGCCGCAGATGAAGAGAGTTTGTATGAAGCTGAAATTTGCAATATAGTGTTAGTTTTGGCTAATCTGCCTCTCCTGTACTGGTTTCCAAACCAAATACAAAAATGGGAGGAGACATAATTGCTGAATAGGTCAGAAGGGTTTTCCCAGGCATGACTGCCAATTGAGGGAACAGAAAACAGTATAGGGTGCTGATTATTCTTTCAAACTTTTGAACTAAAGCTAAGCATAGATCTGGAGACTTTGCAACCTTTTAACACTAGGATGTTTTGTGTGCTGTTCAATGTGAAAAAATGCAGTTAATAGCCCACAATGCTCAGCTAAAACAAAAATTTATCTTTATGGGGAGCCACAAAGCCAATGGTATACTATGATTTTAAACAGTGAGTAACTGTTACTACATTGTACTGACAACTCTCAAAATATCTACAAATGCAAATATCTATAATGGAAAAATAAGAAAAAGGAAACACTTTTGACAAAGGTCAAAAGGTAACCCTCAGCAAAGGTTGAGGGTTGTTTATTTGTTGAAGTGGCTCATTGTGAATCATTATACCTGGTGCACAGAAAAAATATACAACCTATTTGACACACTGGGACACTTCCACACCCACATTCTTGAAGGAGTGCATGGGATTTGAAAGGAAGCTGTAGCCAGAGGAAAAAAGCCTAGATAATTTTGTGCCTTCAGTTACAGTGTGGATGGGGTGCTTTTTGTTGGTGTGTCCACAGCAATTCACTTTGTATACAGGACATACAGATAACTATGTTCAGGGTATTTTTTGACTTCTGATTACCCAAGATTTACATCGAGCCTCCTTTTGATGGAGGGTTCTGTTGTGTTTTCTATATTATAGCATTGTGTTGCTGAACTGGTCTTGCATGTCACTCTGAAAAGACATGTGGGACCCACCTTAAGTGAGAAAACAGAAGAGCAGCACACTGCACTGTGTCACTAACCCTGCTTTCAAATATTTGTGTCAATATCTTTGAAGATACGTTTATCACTGCTTGTAGTACTAAACTGTCTGGAACATGAGAGTTTCTAAACTAAATTCTTTCTCTTTGTGTTGATTAGTTCAAAAGCAGGGCAATAGCAAAACCCTTAGTAATGTCTTTTGTACCCCAGAACTTTTTATTCATAATATTCATACTTCAAGTTGCAAAATATAACCATCCAAATTATACTACTGCCGTATTTTCCCATGTATTTTTAAAAAATATCACTAAGATTTAATTCTTCATATGAGTGGTGTATGATAGGAAGGAATTAGAGTGGGTAACGAGTCTGTTCAGCTCAATGCAGTTGCTCATCACTGTGGGAGGCTGCGTTCAAGCAACCTGGCATCAACAAAGCACCTGGTTTCAAACTTTTCATCACTGTTTTCCAGAAACAGCTGCCAATTTAGTTATTTATATACCAGCCTGAATTTAGTTATTTCCTGGTTTTTGAAGGCTTGACTGTATGACCTGACATACTTTGTTTTTTGTAGCTCTATATGTAATGTCACACCATTACAAAATGGTTGCCTTAAGGCTGGGGGGAAAAAAAAAAAAAAACAACAAAAAACCCCCCAGTTCTTGTTTAGACAGTTTGGTTTTTTTTTTTTTTAAGGTTTGTTGTACAACCGGTCTTTAAGTAGAATTTCATAAAATCTTGATATACATAAGAAAAATGTGCTTTCTCAAATTATTATAATAAAAGGCTATCACTTAGTGGTGTACAGCCTCACAGACTAGTAAACTATCTACATTTCATTTCTTCAGGGTCTTTTGCAGAGTCTTTATTCAATCTGATATAAAGGGGTAGTAATGTCTGAAATCAAAGTAGGGAGATGAAAGGTCAGATATGACCTGGAGAATTCACTTGTGGACAATAGGGGGTGTGTGAAATGCCTGTTTCTGGTTTGTCTGCATTGTAGAGCTTATTGTCTCCCAGCAGCAACCTTCTCTGCCTTTCCTGCCCAGCTGATGAAAAGGAGGAGGCATAGCTTTGGTATAAGACGCTGAGATGTACTACTATTGCTTTGGGAACCCTCAGACTCTGTGGAATTTGTCTCCACTTTGTCTAGCACTCACTCTTACCATCTTGTCCTGCGAAGTCACTTGCCTCATACCAGAGTTTGTTACAAAGCTGCAAAGCTACAACCCACACCAAACCCACACTGTGATTCCTCTGAAGGCCACACAACCCTTCTTACTCACTGCAATGAAGTTGATGGTGACCTTTATGAGAATGAATGCACACAGTAAAAAAACATGAACAACAATCTTCATAAAGGAATTAGCATTTTAAGCTCTCCACAGGCATCTGGTTTGTTGTAAAGTGGAGTGGCTAACTGGGTGTTGCCCAGGAGGTAGTGCAACAGTTTACTGCCACAATACACAGCTAAAGGTGGAAACTATAAACAGCCTCATTATGAAAAACTGGTCACTGACTGAGAAATGTTTGCTGCAGGGATAAATGAGGTATTTTCCAAGTACTTGCTAGTACACTCAACTCAGAATAAGCACATGAAAAGATTGATCCAGTCTTGGTACTGGACCACCAGGCCAGTGGTCTCAGGTCATTTTCCCAGAAGGGACTGTGTAGTCCAGCCTGCATTTCTGCTCAGATAGATGTACACAGCACTGCACTGCTGAACAGGGAAGGTGACAATATTACTCAGTCGGGGGTTTGGTTTGTTTTTGTTTCATCAGTTTTTGATCCTATGTCTCTCTTCCTGTTTCTCCTGTACTTAGTAACTTGACGCACTCTGAAAGTAGATCACAACAGCAGCACCTGAAACAAATAAAGTTTGTAATGTAAATGTATAAAAGGGATTTTTTGCCCTTTTGTTTCACATTTTTTTCCACATTATTTATTGCTAAGAAATCTATTTGGAAAGACAGGAAATACTCTGGACTGAACCTATGCAGTTCGTTGCAAGTCACTGGGTGTGGTAGAATCTGGTTTAGCCAGGGACAGGGACACATCTGCAAATGAGCAGTTTTAGAATGCTGTTGCCAGACATCCACGGGCAGTGTGATTAGAGAAGTGTCTTAACTCCTTTACCCAGCATGGGACTGATAAAGAAACATTGTGGCTTTTTTCAAGGACTATGGACACAGGCAGTTTTGAAAGAAACTGTACTCTGTCTCAGAGCATTTGTACTCCCTGTCTCAAGTGTTTATTATAGAGCACATCTTTGAAGCAGAATTGGATGTTGATATGAAATGGAGAGAACTGCTGCAGGTGACTTAGAAGTCACCCAGACTCAAACCCCCTGATTTCTCCCAATTTGGGAAATTGACTGGGAGAGGGAGAGAGGAAGGAGCCTTTGTGCTGCCATGATGTCACAACAGGAGTTAAGGAACAAAATATATCACACCCAAAAAAGTACTTTTCACTCACTGCATTTGTGCTTCATGATAGGCCTGGTGTTATGACTATTCCCATTTTGTCTCTGAAGCCTGCAACAGACAGGCAGCCCAATGTCTGGGGTTGTTTCCTGGTTTAACAGTTGCTGGGACAGCTGTGGGTACCTTGCTTCTCCCTCTGTCGCACATCTTTTCTCCACAAAACAAAGGAAAAAGACGCAGCAACAAAGGTATCAGGGCTGTTGGAGGTCCTTTGGTACTGCTGCAAAAAACAGCAGGCACCACTAGCCTGCCTCCCTGTTTTTGCTTCTTTCATATATTGAAGTACAGGATGTTCCCTCTGGACATGAGGAAACGCTTTTATACTGTGAGGATGTGGAGCCCTCAGCTTACAGTTCTTCTCAGGCAGACCAGTGAGCAGATGCTTTTCTTACAAGCATTTCTGACAGACACATAGGAAATGATGTTTGCTCCAATGTGGTCCCATTTTTTTTTGCCAACAGAGGACTGCATTCATGAGGCAGTAGCCCATCAACCTTTTCCCTCTGACCTGTGGAATAGTTTTGCAATGAGAAACTGGGCTCCTGAGCTTACTATTCACTTGACTATTGAATTCAAAGGCAAATGAGGAAAGCAAGGTGTCTTGGTTTGGGAAGACAGGTGTCTGCTAAGGAGGGCCAGTGCCTCACCTGGAATAGAGAATGTAAACCCCCTCCCTCCCAATTGCTATAAAATTTAAATCAAGGGGCTCTCAGGCAGAAAATATGGGAGCAGGGATAACAGTCTTTTACTAGGGAAGCAAAAAATATAAAAATATAAAATAAACAAATGCAGTAGATTAAAACAACACAGAGTCAGAACTCAACCTGACACCCGGTTGGTCAGGGTGTAGTCTCAGTCCAATTGGAATTGTGGCTGCAGTCTTCCTGGACTCAGTCCTCAGGTGTGGTTCTGTTGGAGCAGAAAAAATATCCTGTCGAAGGAAAGGTGAAGATCTTCCTCTGCTGATCCAGTTGAGAAGGGGTAATTCTCTTTCTGAGTGAAACCCAGCAAGAGCTGTCTTGTCTCTCCAGACTCCCAGCTATATCTGTGTAGGAATGCTTGGCTCCTCCCTCTGGGCGGAGCATCTCCCAATGGGATGTTAAAGTTCTTACCAGTCATGCATTGACATTCAATAGCCTGTTATCAGCAGATGTCTGCCTGGAGGGAGGAGTGCTTGTGGAAGAGATAAGGAAAACTGCCCACTTAACAGAAGACAACTGCCATACAGATGTCAGTTGATTTCATAATCCATGACACAAGGTTGAAGGAGAGCAGAAATGCCCAAGCTTTCTCTACACCCACAGTGTGTCAGCTCTGGGATATGCAGTGAGCTCCTAAGGTGTTCCTTGAGCCCCAGAAGTGCAAGACAGAAAGGGCCCCATGGATCCAGTGCCTATCCCTCTCGCTGAAGCTCACATCCCACACATCCACAATCTGTAGTACTTTTTCTTACCAGTCATGTACTGTGGGATCTTCAGGCAGATATGAATATTTCTGGTTCTAAATATTTCTGGTTTCTTAATTTTTTCAGCTACTGTATTTCTTATTCCTGTTTCAGTGAAGCTTCTCTGTCTTTTGGCCTTTGATCTTCTTTAAGTGGTTCTGACGCAATTTACCCCAGGTTGGCTCCCCCTCCCAAATTCACTTCTCTTTACATTTCTAAGTATGAGAAATGTTACATGAGACAGTAAGGTGTTCTTAATTCCCAGGTCTAGAGAGGAATTGTTTGGTCTGACCAAAATGGGAAAGCAGTAGCTAGCACTCTATATGGAGTTTATAGTTATACACTAAAGAATTGGAGGATTACAAATATATGAAGAATACAAAAGCTAAATCCTAAGGTATCAGTTCACATAGCTATAAAAGTAGGGCAAATATTTCAAGGCTTAACCATTACGTTTGAGGCTCATCATAATCATATGATGAAAAATAATTTTAAAATCATGTCACACAAATGGCAGGACAGGGACATCCTCTCCGGTGTCAGAAATGTGTGTGGTCGAAGGTGTGTTTGAGCTGCAGTGTTCAAGTGTCTTCTGAGAGCAATTTTCATTGAAAGAAGTTCACAACCCCATCAGAAGTTGCTTTCTAACATGTTTTTGAATAATAACAATAAGAATCAAAACCCTTCAGAGAAAGGAGTTTGAAAAGACTGAGGTTTATAGAGACAAATGTGGCTGCTTATGGTAAAGTATGAACGAAAAGGAGTTTGACGTTGATGTAGAACAGCAATATTTACATTCCTGGCAACTTTGTAGGTTTTGCCTACTTGAAGATGCTGGTAGAATAGGAATGCCTTCTCTTAAAATCAGTTGATGAGTCAGTTCTTTGGACAGAATCCAGTTTCTTATCTATCTGGGATCAAGTTACCCTACTTTCCCTATTTTTGTATGTGAACAATGATAAATGGAGATATCAGTCACTAAAATGACATCACTAAAATGGTGATAATGTTTCATAACTAATAACCCTGTCGATGAAACAAATGGGTACAATTTTGACCTAACATCTTGAGTTATCACAACCTCACATCTTCATTATGTCTTCTTCTTTTTACTGAAACAATGTAGATATAAAACAATGGCAGATTAGAGGGATAATGTATTAAACTGTGCTGATGCAAGTTGTCAAGCAGTGTCTCCAAACATAGCACACATCATCTAAAAAACCCCAAATCAAAAAACATAACACTCTGAAGAAAACTACAAGAAAAGAGAAAGTCTTTCCAACTATGACATTACTTTCCAAATCTCCTAACTTAGAATCTTGAACATAGCCAATGTTAAAGAAATTAATTCAGTGAAAAAGCACACAACACACAATGTTCAGGAAAAATATTGGTTACTCAGAGAACATCTATCTCAGTGTTTCAATATTTAATTTTGAATCCATATTTTAAAAAATGTTAAAAGTTTAAAATCAAACAAAAAAACTGGTTTAGATGCAAGCAACAACTACAAACTAAATAATTGTTTAAACCAAGCTAAAAGGTTGGTGTAACACCAGTTACTTGTATGTATTATAAAAAATCTTGCTTTAACCGGACACATTTTTACAACAGTGGTGATTTTTATAGCATGTGTATTTTGTAAACCAGCTTTGCAAACGCTTCCTGAATAAGCCTCTGAAATGGTTTTGTACTTTCTTATATTTGCCACTGGTGACATCTTGTGGTAGTTTTAGTCAAGGTAAATAGCACCTATTGCTTTTGTCATCCTTACTCTGCAGATTTGCTTACTGCTGAGTGATGGAGTCCTGCAATTGATAAAAATGCAGTGTATGGCTTCATGGTGAGGAGATACTACATATTTAAATACAATAAAACTAGCCTAAGTTGTGTAAAAAGAAATCTCACTCCAGCCACAGAAATGAGAGAACAAAATCCAATCACTTTTAGTCTTTACCAGAAAGTTAATGATTTCTTCTGGAAAAGACTAAACTCTTGCTCAAAAGGACTGGTTAATAAAGCTATGGGACAGATGGAGAAGTGTGTGTGTAACTCTAGAAAATGGGGACTGCAAATGTCATAGTCCTAAGCCTCCCCTGTCATATGTGTTCTGACTGCAACAAAATGAAATGGATATTTTGTCATGCCCAAAGCTATAGTGAAAATCCTCTATTAAATAAGAACTACCAGTATTAGTACAGTACAAAGAAAACAACTCACAAATCCTTTAAAAATGTGACTCTTTTATCTGTCCTTTTAAACCAAAATACTTTATCCTGGTCACGAGCAAGAAAGAAAGTGTCACTATAAGGCAAGTAGTAGGCCAGATTGTCAAGTGAAATTATTTTGTGGCTGCCTCACATGGTCATAGTGACACGGATAGTTTTATCTGCCCTTGCAGGAAATATGGTGGAGGCTTTTGTGTTGCAATTTCCCCTGGCCCTCTTTATGTTTTGTTTAAAGAGAGGGTTATGTTGCAGACCAAGGAAAGATCCAAGAAAGTTCCAGGAAGGTTCCAGGAAAGTTCCAGGAAAGGAAAGTTCCAGGAAAGGAAAGTTCCGGGAAAGGAAAGTTCCGGGAAAGGGAAAGGGTCAGACAAGATACAGCTTCCATGAATTCCAGTCAAGGATATCTGACCCTGTGAATTGCTTAGTACAAGGGCAAAAAATGTGGTTTTCAGAAGGATTTGTAAGAGTCCCACATACACGTTATACTTAGCAATGAAATACAATGCCTGCAACATGAATGCAATCTTGGATTTCAATTAGGTGCTGAAATCTTGATGAGGAGAGCACTGGAAATTCCCCTTCCAAGGCACAGTCCAAGCACCCATGGCAGAACCAATGCAAGTGATCAGTTTTGGTGGAATCAGTAGCTTGCACTGGTACAAGTAGCATCACAACATTAACGAAGCATTGGTGCATCTAGGGCTGAAATTCTATAGCCTTACTAGTAAGAGGACTATAATATCTAGAAACAATATGATGAGCAAATACCTCACCCAGCTCTGGGAATGGCAGAAGGCCTAAGATATGCATTTGCACAAAAGCTTTTACGTGCTCACAAGGAAAAAAATGTTAGAAAAATCAGGGATTTAATGTCTTAGAGTTTGTATGTAGAATACTAAATGTCTGAACTACCCATGTTTTGAGCAGTCTGGTCTAGGTCTGATAGCAGGAATAAATTACAAAGTAATGTCTCAGAGATGCATATCTAAAATTGTATTGAAAGCAATGGCAAAAAACATCTGATAAGCATTGTTAATTGCCTAATTCTGCTCTCTCATATAACACTTTAAATTGGCTAAAAAGCTTTATCCTGGTTACTATTAGTATTTCACCACTTTAGAGATATTTTCAGCAGGAGCATTATGCAATTTATCACTATGTAAGATCTAAGTTTGAAAAAGAATTGGAAGTTATATTGGAATTGGAAGTAATTTCTTTTAATGAGATATACAAATGATAGGCTATATGAAACACAGAATTACAGAATGACTGAGTTTGGAAGACACCTCTGGAGGTCTTATGCTAGTGCAGCAGAGCCATGTGGAGCTGGTTGCCCATGACTGTGTCCAAATGGCTTTTGCAGATCTCCAATGGGGGAGACTCGACAAACTCTCTGGGCAACCTGTGCCAGTGCCCAGTCACCCTCACAGAAAAAAGGATTTCCTGATGCTTAGAAAGTACCTCCTGTGTTTCAGTCTATGCCCATTGTCTCTGCTTCTGCCACTGAACACCACTGAGGAGAGCATGGCTCTCTTTGTTGCACTCTCTCTTTGGGTATTTTTAGGTATGGATGAATTGTCCTTTCTGGGCTGAACCCATGTCAGCTTTTTCTCACAGGAGACACTCTCCAGTCTCTTTAACATCTACTAAAGATTATTGAGAATTGCCTCACAGTGGTATGGGTTGAGTTAATTCAGCGCTCATGTGTGCATCCCAACAGGACTCTGGAATGTTCAGGTGACTTAAGTGCTCCCTGACCTGATCCTCTTCCACCAAGGAAGAATTCCCTATGCATTTTCCTTTCTCCACATTTTTCATGGGTGAAAATGCATTTTTGTGTCTCTGGGTTTTCTGAAAGATGGAATTGCTAGTAAATACTGAGGCAAAGAAGGCATTCTGTACCACAGTGTTTTCTGTGTCATAGAATCATAGAACACAGAATGATTTGAGTTGGAGGGGGCCTTAAAGATCATTTAGTTCCAATGCTCCCTGATGTGGGAAGGGATGCCTTCCACTAGATCAGCTTGCTCAGATCCTCATCCTGTTTGGCCCTGGACATTTCCAGGGCATCCACAATTTCTCTGGGAAACCTGTTCCAGTGCCTCACCACCCTCACAGTAAAGAATATTTCCTGATATCTAGTCCAAACCTGCTCTCTTTCAGTTTGAAACCATTCCCCCTTGTCCTGTCACTTCACGCTCTTGTACAAAGTCTCTCTCCAGGTTTCTTGTAGGCTCCCTTTAGGTACTAGAAGGCTGCAATTGGGTCACCCCAAAGCCTTCTTTTCTCCAGGCTGAACAAATCCAATTCTCTCAGCCTTTCCTCAGAGGAGAGGTGCTCCAATACCTCCAATATTCTCGGTGCCCCTCCTCTGGACTCATGTAATTCCTGTGCTGGGACCCCAGAGCTGATGCAGCCCTGCAGGTGG
>VZRH01001004.1:183331-202010 GCA_013397555.1 Urocynchramus pylzowi | reverse complement strand
CCACCCATGCAGTCACCCCACCTCAGAAGGTCACTGGGTTGATCTGGCAGGACCTGCCCTTGGTGCAGTCATGCTGGCTTTCCTGAACCACCTCCCTGTCCTATGTGTGCCTTAACACAGCTTTTGGAAGGGTCTGTTCCAGTGATCTTCCCAGGCATGGAAGGCTGACAGATTGGTAGTTCCCAAGTAGAACCAAGAGAGGTTCCTCTCTACTCTTTAAAAAGATGAGCACAATGTTTTCTNTTCATCCCCCAGCCTGTGTTGATAGCAAGGTTTGCCCAAGTTGCACATGGGGATCATGAGATTCCCATGGATCCACTTCCTGTGTTTGTCCAGGTCCCTCTGAATGGCATTACATTATTCAGGTGTGTCAAGTGTATCATTCAGCTTGATGTGATCTGCAAATTTGCTGGCAATGCATTCAATTCCTTTGTCTATGTCATAAATGAAAATATTAAATAACACTGGCCCCAGTATGGATTCATCCCTGAAGGGCACCACTTGTCCCTGATGTCCATCAGGACTCTGAGCCATTGCCCACAACCCTCTGGGTGCCACTACACCACTAATTTGTTATCCGCCTAACAGTCCACCCATGAAGTCCCTCTCTCTCCATTTTAAGGGAGAAGGCTGTTGTGGGGGCCTGTGTCAAAGGCTTTACAGAAGTCCAGGTAAATGATACCTGTTGCCCTTCCCCTGTCCACCCATGCAGTCACCCCACCTCAGAAGGTCACTGGGTTGATCTGGCAGGACCTGCCCTTGGTGCAGTCATGCTGGCTTTCCTGAACCACCTCCCTGTCCTATGTGTGCCTTAACACAGCTTTTGGAAGGGTCTGTTCCAGTGATCTTCCCAGGCATGGAAGGCTGACAGATTGGTAGTTCCCAAGTAGAACCAAGAGAGGTTCCTCTCTACTCTTTAAAAAGATGAGCACAATGTTTTCTTTTTCCAGTTACCCGGGACTTCACATGATTGCCATCACTTTTCAAATATCACCAAATCAAACATCACTCAAATATGAGAGTGGCTTGAAAAGTACATCAGTCAATTTCCTCAGGACTCAGGGATGCCTCTTATCTGGTGCCTTACTCTTCTGTACCTACATGCAGGTTCTTTTCCTTTCACCTGCAGGACTGAGAACACCATCTGGGCCCAAGAGCCAAGTTTTCCCTAGTAGTATAATTTCCTTTCCCATGGAAGATCAGTGGTATTAGTTAGAAAGTCAGACAAGCTTCTGCAGTCCCCACACATTATTCTGGACAGAGGACCCTGGCAGGCAGCAAATCTCTCCAACTGATATGTCAGATCAACAGATGGTTTATTCTGTTCCCTGCAGCAAGGAGTCACCCACTGCAATTAATCACTGCTTCCTCCTGGTGCTATTGCATGTTTTAGGGTCAGGCAGACCAGATAATTTTCTTGAAAGTGCATGAAGCTCCTACTCAACTTTAAGGATGGTGAAGCTATTGTGTAGCTGCAAGCCTTTAGGTGAGAAAAGAGCCTTCCCTGTTGTGCTGTAAGTCACTTGCTTCCACCTCTTCCACTCTCCAGAGGTTGCACTTACCTTCATATTAGGGGTGAACACTGCTAACTTCTCAACTGCAGGTGGGGTTAGTGGCTCCTCAAGCTGTTGAGCCTCAGAGAACATTGTATCTCTCTTTCTTCTTCCCTTATGCTATGCAGCCTGATCACTCCCTCTGGTAACTCCTCATCTTGGCAGCAAAGATCCTCCGAGACTTCACAGCTCCTACAACAAATTAAAATGAAAAAACAGATTTTTAATGGAAGCATACTAAATGTCAAAGTAGCTGCTGAAGTACAAATGTCTTCAGGCTGAACATCCTGCTGTTATCAAAAAACTGTTTCACTTGCCAGAAAGATTTTTCTCGTATTAGATATCTCCAACTTCTGCCACTGCTTGTTATCACTATTTGTCTGTACAGGGATCCTCCTTCACACCACATCTAAGGTGTAGCTCAGTTTCTGTGTAAATGTAACTTATCATCACCTCTAGTTTATCATCACCTCTAAAACAAAGACAGCTTAGCCTTACAGCCAGTCAGTGCACGGCTTACATACACAACTGAAACTAAGAAACAAACAGGAAAAACCCCTACAACAAAGCAGTGTAATGCAAGTTACAGAAAGTTTTTATATTAAATGTTTGACAAGTTACTAAGGTTTTTATATGTATCTGTTGTGAAAATTACTATTAAGTGTAAGTCTCTCCCTAGGAATGGTGATGCTCAAGAAAAGTTCTCAGCATTTAGAGAAGACTTTACTGCAGTCTCATAGGTAGCTTGAAGCAGCAGAGAAACACTTTCTAAGAAAACACTGTTTGAAACAACTGTTTTGAAACAACTACAGATATACAATATAAATATGATCAGGGCATGACTAGGGGAACAGGCTTCAGATAGTTGCCAACTAGAGCTTTGGGTTTTCTCCAGGGTTGTAAGAAATGACTCAGAAGGGAAGATGTGAAACAAATGTGAAAAATTGCTGCAGGATTAGATGAATGGTTATTCCACAGAGGGAACTATAAGTAAAGCGTTGCTCAGTCTCAGATATCAAGATCACTCTAAGCTCTCTGTGAAGCACTCCTACCTGCAGGTTATTTGAATGCCAAAGGAAGAAAATCTAGTGCCTTCATATTTTTGTGTATCAGCTCTGGTAGGATAATATACTAGTGGATCATTGTTGCACTAATGGGAGAAATTGTGCTCAGAGATCCAAATTATTTTCTCAAGAAACTCTTGACCTGTCACATAACTTCGATGATAGGAGCACATTTTGCTTTCAAAAAATTAAAAGGGGCAGCTCTGAAAGGAATGGCTTGTGAAAATCAGTGGTGAAACAAACTAAAGGACTATTTGTGGAAATTACTGGATTTCTAAATTCTGCTTCTTGCATTATTTTATTAATGGGGTTTACAGACAAGGTTATGGTCCTGGACAAATAAGCATTCTTCTCTGCACACTTTTTTTCCCTCCAGTCATAGTTCCAGCATAGTGAGAACACTTGATGCTGAAATTGCTGTTCACATTTGAAGCTCCTAAACATTTTCGTGCTGATCTAATCATGCCATACAGGGCACATTACATGCCATAACAGGGTATGTTGTTTTATGGCACATTTTCCTATCTCTATTTCACACTTGTGGCATCCTTGCCATGCAGAGCTTGGCTGTTCCTGAGTACCTTTTTTCAAACACAACCTGGCACACCCTACTCTGCTGGTCAGCCCTTGCCTGTGAAGCCCTGACTAGCTTGTGAGAAAGTATGAGGAGGCATGGCCTCTGCTTTATTCAGATATAAAGCCTTATTATTCAACTGGCTTGGAGGTCTCCATGCAGGGTGAGCTGCAGCTGTGTTAAGAGTTTATTGTCTGTTCAGCAGTGGTGCAATTAGGTGCAGCACCTTCTGCTTCCAATGGAAGAGTGGACAGGAATGTGCTTCAGCTGGGACCTGGACCCCTCTTGTCCTATATCGGAGCTGGAGAGTAACAAAATGGCATGAAGCAACTGTGTTTATGCAGCACAAACCATGCAAACAGTCTGTGTTCAGTGAACAACAACAATTGTGGGCTGCAGCTTTGATGGCTGTTTGGGAGGTTGGAGTTGTATGGATTATATAAGTCTTTGAGTTGTGTCTGTAATACCTAATTGGGATGCTGGGCACAAAGGAAAACATAGCAGGCTGTGAAATCCAGATTGCTGGATGCACTGTGCTGCTGATTGTGGAGTTATTGAGACATGGTTTGAGTGAAAAATAGATACATGGCCTTCTCTAACAAGATTCAGGCATTAGTTTTCTGTGTGGTGCAGGAAGAACTTCTTTCTGATATGTTCCCTATTCCTGCCCCTGTTCCTGGTTTGGCAAGAGGGTGACTCAATATTCTATGTGAATAGCAATATATTTTGCGAAGCATGATGATATAAACTTATGAGATAATTGGTGATACAAGAAAACAGCTTTTTCTGTTCCCACTGATCTGCCAGGTGACTGCTTAAGTGCTGTTCATTGGTAGCATCAAGGCAAAGACTGAATTATTAACCTTAGGGCTGCTGAGAGAGGCTGTAAATACATCCAGGCTCAATCAGGTTCTTCATCTGTAAATAGAGAACATTCTTTCACCACCTGTATTGCCATTAATTGAGGTGATCTCCACATAAAAAGTACTTAAATAGACATATGAAATGTGGTTTTTTTCAGCCGTGACATGACTTATTTTTCAAGATAAATATTGTTTGCTGTAAAAACAAGCTTGATGTAGATGTCTCAGTTCAATACCAATTTCTCAGTTCATTGTGTCTTGATGGTATTTTTATGGAAATTGAGTGCTTGCTCATGGTAATTTCAGTTGAAAGAACTACAAAACATTTTTTTCTTAGTCCTCTACAGCATCAGAATTTGTACTGCTCTCTGAAGCTTTTGCAGTTTAAAATCATGAGGCATATGGTATTGGCCAGTGGAACGTTTTTGTTCCGAGAGTCTAGACTTAGGAGCTGAATAGTTAACTGCTTTTTGTTAGTTCGAGCTAAACAGCAGTAAATTTTAAAAAAATCATTGCTTTCTTGGCATGATCTTGTGTAGAAGACAATTGAAAGAATCACAAGTGGCTGACACCATCAGCACCTCTGGAGATCACTCTGTCCATCATCATGGTCAACAACAGCAAGTTAATCACAGCCTTGAACAGGCAGACAAATTCTAAAACCTTGCTATTCCAGTGTGTTTAACCACACTCATGGTAAATAACATTTTAATACTTCTAGTCTGAGCCTTTCATCCTTCAGCTTGTGTCTCTTGCCCTTTCATCTACTGATGTGCACTTCTGAATAGAATTTGTGCCTACCTTCCTATATCCTCCCACAAGGATGTTGAAGGTAGGAGAAAGTGTAACTCCCTTTATAAATAAATAGTGATGAATAAAATGGGCAAACTGGTAACAAGAGATGAGGAGAAAGCTCAGGTACTCAATAGCTTTTCCCCCGCAGTCTTCACTGGCAATCTCTTCCCACAACTCTGAAGTGGATGGGGAGCAAAGTCCTCCCACTGTACAAGAGGATCAGGTTCAAGACTACTTGAGAAATCTGAACAATTGTAAGTCTATGGGACCTGATGATTCCCAGAGTCCTGAGGGAACTGGCTGATGTAGTTGCCAGGCCATTCTCCGTAATATTTGAAAAGTGATGGCAGTCAGGGGAAGTCCCAGGTGAGTGGAAAAGAAAACACTGTACCTATCTTTTAAAAGGATAGAAATGAGGACCCTGGGAAGTCCTCTGCTCTGTGCCTGAGAAGAGCATGGGACAGATCTACCCAGAGGAGGTACTACGGCACAGGGAGGTGATTCAAGACAGGCAGCACAATTGCATCTAGGACAAGTCTTGCCTGACCAGCCAAGTGGCCTTCTGTGGTGGAGGGATCAGATCAGTGGGCCAAGAAGGGATAAAGATGACATTTATCTGGACTTCTGTAAAGCCTTGTAATGGTTCCCCACAACATCCTTCTCTCTAAGTTGGAGAGAAGGATTAAATGGGTGGACTGTTCAGTGGACAAGGCTGCATGGCTGCATCCAGCGAGCAATGGATCAAGGTCCGTTGGGAAATTAGTGATGAATGGTGTCCCTCGGGAATCTGTCTTGGGACTGATTCTGTTTAGTGTCTTCATCTGTGATACAAACAAAAGGATCAAGCACCGTCAGCAAGTTTGCAGATGACACCAAGCTGAGTGGTGCAGTTGACACACGTGAAGGACAGGATGCCATCAGAGGGACCTGGACAAGCTCATGAAGTGGGTCCATAGGAATGTCATGAGTTTAAAAAATACCAAATGCAAGGTGCTGGATCTGGGTTAGGGCAGGCTCTGGTATTAACACAGGCTGGGGATGAACAGATCAGAGCAGCCTGAAGGCTTGTGGGTAACCTTATTTGCAGCCTTTCAATACTTAAGGGGGCTTATAAGGAAGATTAACACAGACTTTTTTTGGAGGGACTGAAACAACAGGGCAAAAGGTAGCACTTTGAAAATAAAAGGGTAGATTCAGACTAGACGTCAGTAAACACTTTTTACAATGAGGTAATAGAACACTGGAACAGCTTGCCCAGAGAGCTTGTGGATGCCTCATCCCTGGGAACACTCAAGGTCAAGTTGGATGGGGCTCTAAGCAATCTGATCTAGGTGAAAATATCTCTGCTTATTGCAGGGGAGTTGGACGAGATGACCTGCAAAGGTTCCTTCCAACACAAACCATTCTATCATTCTAGGAAGTAAAAAAGCAACAGATCTTCCATCTCTTTTCCCAGGTTGACAGAAGGCTGCGGGGCTCTGCTTACCCTAACCCAATTTATCCATCTCTTCCCTATATTATTTGGGATCCAAAATTAGACACAGCAATTCATAGCCACCTCACAAAGGCTGAATCATTACCTTTATCCTTTACCAACAGGTAAAGGATACCTTCCCTGGATCTGCTGTCTCTGCCTTTGCCAGTACACCCAAGCATTTGGCTGGGTTTCTTAGCTGCAATACTGCATCCCAGGTAACAGAGTAACAGAATAATTTAGATTGGAAAATATATCCAAGACATCAAGTCCAAGTATTGATCAAATACCCCCATGCCCACTAAACCACAGCATGAAGTGCCATATTTTCCTTTTTTTCTGAACGCTTTCAAGGATGGTGACTCCACCACTCACTGAGAAGCCTGTTCCAATGCTTAACCACTCTGTCAGTGTAGATATTTTTCACAATATCCAACCTTAACCTTCCTTGGCACAATTCCTTTTGTCCTATTGCTAACTGCCTGGAAGAAGAGACATATCACCATTTCACTACAACCTTTCAGGTAATTGTTCAAAGCAGGTCCCCCGCAGCCTTTTTTCTCCAGGCTAAGCAACCTCAGCTCCCTCAGCTATTCCTCACAGGTCTTGTGCTCTGGAACCTTCACAGCTTTGTTACCTCCTCTGGATCTGCTGCAGCACCTCAATGTCCTTCTTGTAGTGAGGGGCACAGAACTGAACAGGATTTGAGGTGTGGCCTCACCAGTGCCGAGTACAGAGGACAATCCCTGCCCTGCTCCTGCTGGCCACACTATTGCTGGGACAGGCCAGGATGCCATTGGCCCTCTTGGCCACCTGGGCACACCTGGCTCATGTTCAGCTGCTGTCACCANATGCACCACCAATCTCTGGTCCTGGCCATAAAGCCAGGTTTTTACCCTGTGAACAGTGTGCCTGTCTGAGCCATGAGCAGAGAGTTTCTCCAGGAGAATATTGTGGGAAACAGTGTCAAAGGCTTTACTACAGTTGAAGTGAAAATATCCACAGCCTTTTCCTCATCCTCTAAGGTTGTCACCTGGTCATAGAAGGGATCAGGTGAAGCAAGATGTGCATTTCACAAACTCTTGCTGGCTGTCTCTGATCTATTAGATTTTCTGTACACTGGTGATTAGACCTAAGACCTGTATAGGGTAGTCATGAAAAGTAATAATTTACTGCAGGTTTCCTGGATAAGTGAGAAGTATGAATCTTGAAGTAGTCAAAGAAATTTTGCTTAACAACACACATTGGAATTAATTTTGTCTCTTTGATTCAGAAACTTGGGCTGGGATAAGAAGTGTGTGAAACTGCAACTCAATGTTTTCAACTTCTGCTTTTTCCCCATTGATTTTTCCCTGGACAGGTAGACAATGTTGCTCTCTTAAAAATGTTCAAGAGGCAAGAGATCAAAATGCTGCACAAACTGCCCCTGCCTTGCAGCACAATTACTTAAGAAATAATCCCAACTGTCACACCGAATTGAACATTCTGTAGTTGGTGGCTGTATCTCCATGTGACAGGTGAGCCAGTCTGGTTGCCAGGGGATCTCTGTATACTGTAGAACTTGAAATCTAGCAAGAACACTTGGTTTCACAGAAATTACTTTTCAGAAATTAATCCTATTCACAAATGGCACTAAGATGTTAAAGGCTGAAGGGACCAGCGGGGAGGTCACTACCACACTGCCACAGCAGAACTGTCAGGCATTCTGGGTATCAGGAGCTGAAGGCCCAGTTTCTTCTCAATATGACTATGCAGAAAATCTGCACTGGGATTATGTTGTAGCTGCAGCAGTGTCCAATACAATTATGGCTTCTCAAAAAGAAAGTCTGGAACATGAAAAGATCCTGTCTCAGGTCTGTCCTACAGAGGTCACTGCAAACCTACTTCTGAGAAAACTGCAACGCTGGTTTGCAGTATTATCACACTAACACTGAGTGCAGGCTGAAGTGTCTTTGTCTATCACCAGTATTTATGTACACCACACATGTTTGCACAGTGACAAATAAAAATGTCATGTATCCTTTCAGACAGATTTGAGAGCTAGACATTAGTAAGCATTATGTTTTGACTTCTCTGAGACAAGAAAAAGAAAAAATTAGGACTCCAGCTCATCCTGTTTTATAAAGATGGACACTCAGCTTTAAGTTAGAATAAAACTTGCATTCTCGGACTTCTGATTTTCTCCTACCTTAAGTAGATTTTCATTTTCACAGATGTCTGTAATATTGTGTCTATGATTTTTGGTGAAGTCTTTTTATTGTTTGTTACTATTGAAGAGTGGTGAAATAGAGTTTTTCAAATTAGGAAAAGCTAATAGTACCTTTGAAAAACCAGTTTCAACACTTGGATTGAACCTCAGATTACATTTTGGGAAGAGTTTTCTCAGATGGTAACCCTTACTTAACAGCAATATGATTATATTAAATAACAGGTTTATTTTTTGGATTACTGTTCAAGTGTTTATCTACAGTGTTGGAGTGTAAGTGGTGAAAGAAGACATAGTGATTCTTTTCCCCTGACACTCTTTTAGGATCATTGTTTCCAAACCACTGAGATAAGCTTTAGGAAAGAAGCCCAGATCATGCTTCTGTGTACAAATTACATTACTATTTTTAAGGTCTATACTAAAGGAGAACATGCAGGCTCACAGATGAATTTGGATCTCAAAGAGTTGATTTGGACCTTGACTCATGAACTTGTGGAAGTTCCAGCTTTGGCTGTGTTGGGGTCTGCAGCCAGTGCTTGGAATGAGTGTGTCCTGTGTTTTCCCACAGCATTAGAGCTTCTGCACCTGGGATGGGGCAGCCCTGGATGTATAGACAAATTAGATGCTGGAGAGCAGTGCCACAGAAAGGGACCTGAGGTTCTGGTCTGTGGGAAGTTGAACATGAGTCAGCAGTGCCCTGGCAGCCAGGAGGGCCAAGCCTGTCCTGGGGGCATCAGGCACAGCATGGCCAGCCAGGCAAGGGAGGGGATTGTCCTGCTCTGCTCTGCACTGGGGTGGCCTCACCTCCAGTGCTGGGGGCAGTTCTGGGTGACACAACAAAAGAGATATAAAGCTACTGGAGAGTGTCCAAAGGAGGGCCGTGAGGATGGTGAAGGGTCTGGAAAGGAAGCCATATGAGGAACAGCTGAGGTCAGTTCTGTTCAGCCTGGAGGAGACTGAGGAGAGATCTCATTGCAGTCAACTTCCCCGTGATGGGGAGAGGAGGCAATGGTTTTAAACTGAAATAGGGTAGATTTGCTTGGATATAACGATGAAATCTTTTACAATGAGGGTGTTTCACACTCTGATCTAGTGAAGAATGTCTCTGCCATGGGCCATGATTATCTTTAAATGTCAATTCTAACCATAATAATGTAATTCCTTATTTTCTAGATAATAAATACCACAGAGGGTTTTTTTTTTTAATTGCTTTAGAATATGTAAAAAACCCTGTATGCATAGGGAAATGCAGAATATTGAAAAAGGATACTTGAGTATAGACACTTTGTAACAATAAAAGGTGACTTAGGAGTCAGCCATGCTTGAATATATCCACTGACTTTATGACTGTTAGTTTGAGCTATCAGCATTCTTTGTTGCAAAAACAGTAAAGGAGTATAGTAAGAAAATGACTATTCTGGGAGGGAAACTATGTTATAATAGCTGCTCTGTCTTGAGCTGAATAATGATAAGAACCTAAAAAATCACCTAATGATCTTATTACGCCACGTAACAGAAATGATCATAGGACTTGTGATTATAACAGGCTATTAAAGACAGAGGTGGCTGAGTTTTTTCCCCCTGCTATTTATATTACTAATTTATTAGTTTAGCCTGAAGTTTAAAAAAGATTAACCATGGAACATTAATAGTTGGCCAACATCCAAAAATACCATCCAGACCAGAATGGAAAGTAAGATTCTACTCTATCTAGACCTGAGGTGCTTGTGGTCTTTCAAAGCACAGGTTTTGAGGGGCTCCAGCAAGATCTGAGTAGAAAAATGTCACACCAAGACCTCAGTAAATAAAACCTAGTGCCTCATTCTCATGTTTGGGTGCCCTTTTCTTATTTTCTTTCACAATATACCAGGGCCTGTAGGACAGCCCTGGCTGGGCAAATGTATTTCATGGAATGAGGCACCCAAAAGAGAAGCTGTCTGAAGAGGCAGTCAGCAGTTTCCCCTCTCACAGACACTATAACATCAAAGCTGAGAATGTATTAATGGTGCAGCAGTGAAAGTTAATTAGCATCTACTTTAGAGATTAGGTTTTCATTTGTGCCAGTACACAAAAGCATATGCTCTGAAAAATCATTAGCTTGAGGAATGCCCTTCTGCCTATCCATGCTTTCTAGTCAGACAGCATTTCTTTTTGTATTTTCCTTCTTTCCTAGTGTCCCTACATTGTGAGATACTGAAAGGCATGTCTGCACTCCAGCTAAACATCTAAAACTTGTTTAATTTTAAGTATTTTTATCTTTTTCTATTGAAATCAAACCAATTCAAGTCACTGAAATGTTTCCCTATAATAGTAACATGTTGTGCTGTGAAAATTCCAGAAAAAAAAAGTATATGAGGAATGCAACAAAAATGTTCATAAGTATTGACAGTCATTACTAGCATTCAGTATTGTTTTATTTTAATGGGTACAGGCTTTCATTAGATATTGATATGGTAACTTTTGCTTGGATTTTTGAGTTTATATATGTGCATATGTGTGTACACATATTCTCTCTAGAGATATGCTATCTCTTGCAAAAAATGGATGATGTCAAAGTTCTTGGATGGGAACAAGAAAGAAAAAAATGACACAATGTTTTCTAAAGATTGTTTATATTTATTTTTCCTGTTTCTCTGTGGTCAGATTTTTCACAATTTATATATCCCCCTGTTAAGCAACATTTTAATGTTGTCAGCGTTGTCAGAAAAAAAAAAAAAAAGAACTATATTAGCACATATGACACTTTGAATCTAACCCAGCAACAGCAAACAGTCTGAATTCAACTGCACAATAAATAATTTATAAGTGTTTCTGAAAGTCAGGACTCAGTCTTCATTACAGGTGTAATCAGGAAGGTAGAAAAGAAAAGGAAGGAGATCTCATTAAGTGTCACAGCACTTCTCTGGAAACCTTGGAAGATTTTTCTTCTACAGCTAAAGCTCACTGGATTTGTTCGTCTAATCATCAGATTTTAGAATTTTACTGACAGTGTTATTTTTTCAAGTCAACTCCATTTGAACCCATGAATGCCAGAGATTTTTGTGGAACTGCAAAAATCAGTTCAGCCCTTCAGTTACAGAGCACAGAAAATTAGTAAGTTCCTTTGAATTAAGAAATTTTAAAAGGGAGCTCCTTAAAAAATAAATCAAAAATATAAAAAGCAACATTTTGGGAGTATCAGAATATGTTTTTAGCTATGTGAAGGAAATAGCTAGAAATGTACCTAAATCACTTATGCTTATGGCTATGTATTGTCACAGAAGTTAGTGAAGCACACAGGCATACCATAGAGTAGAATTTTGTGTAGTATAAGAAATAAGTAAAAATGCAGCTTATTAAAAAATTTAGATGCACTTGTGGATTTTTGGTCATCTCTGAGGCACATCATATGCCCAGAAAGAATGGAACGTGTGACTTGGTGTTATTCTTTTCTGTTTTGGGTTCTTTAAACTAGAGCAAAGAAGCATAATAGGGAATAGGCAACATTTTTAAGGGTGGCTTTTTTTGTGTGACATAGACTCTTACAGCTTAGAATAACTAATTCCAAAGGAACTAAGTAAAGATTGTAGTATTATATAGATCATCATGGCTGTTTTCTTATTCATTTTACAAATGGATGAAAAAAAGAGAAGTTCTCAGCATTGCTTTACTTAAATTCAAGGCATGACTCAGGAGATGAGTTTCCAATCCACTATATCCCTGTAGTTCTTATAGAGCTAATTAAATGTGAAGATATGTTAATACAGTCATATGAACTAGGCTGGGAATATGAGTGTCTACTGTTGTGATAACAAAGTCAGGTAAGTCAGTATTTTAACACATGGCTAATACAAAGACAACTTTCTTATTTCTTACATATGTCTAAACACATACTTTTGAGAATACTGTGTGACCAGCCATTTATCTGCACTCTGACTTAATTTCAGTAGAGGCTATAGGAGTCCTTTCTTACTCCAAGCAGAGAAATACTATTTTAAGCAGAAAATTCAATGGTGCAGAAGCAGAAAACATAAGAAACATATTGTAACAGTGAAACATATGATCCAAGGAAAAAGTTAGATTTCTATCAGAATGAATGCCATGTAAAATTGAACAAAAAACAGAGAAACATCAAATTATTCTCATGTTGTTTTCAAATTGCACATCTTCTCATAATGGAAATATACTAAAACAATGAAAAGAAGGGAGTGTGGGTGATTCTCTTAAGGACATGGCAGAGAGTACAAGGATGATGATACCTTAGGCTTCATGGAGACAACTGTTGCCTTGTTACAGGTAATGGGCTTCCTGTGGCAATACTATGCATGCAATAGCATAGCTTCATCCATATGCCTTCCCCAGACCCCTTTCTTAATTGTGTGTCACCCTTGGGAAGAAGCACAATGTCTGCTGGAGATAGCCACGTTTGGGGTGAATTGTTCAATATCTGATTGATCAAGGACCTTCTTTTTAGTGTGTTTTCCACCAGTGCTTTTTGAACTAAATTAGTTTCTTTAGCAGAAGTCCAAAGGTACTATAATGAAGAAAGCTAACTACACACGTCAGTATTTATTACAGGGTATGAAGTGAAATCTAACATTAAAAATCATTGTTGAGGTGAGTAGGCACAGAAACAAGAGTAGGAGAAAAATTGCAGTGGTATGTGCATACCACTGAAGTGATTAATAAAATGCTTACTCTCTCAAACAAGAAAAGTGAGTTTCAACATTGTACTTATCTGCTGTTCAATCTAAAATTGCTGGGGCCTACAAAAGAAATAATGATTAATATCAGAAGATCTTACTGTAGGACAAACAGTAGTTCCACTTTATCACAGCATTTTCTTCTAAGGTTTCTAAGTGGACTGTGGGAAATTTCCTTCTTTGTTTCTTACTTTGCCCTCAATTAGCATCCTACCTATAACAACATTTCTAGCAGTGTTATTCATCAGTAGGTATTAGGGAATGGATATCATGCTAGCCTGAAATCCCTTATAGTTTCTCAATGGAAATTAGACAAGCTTGGTTTAATATACTTTGGTCCACATCAAACTCAATTTGACTTCAAATTTGAGTCAGGCATGAAGACAGAGGTACACATGCAAATGGAGTCCCTCTATTCTCTTCACCTATTTGTCAATGTACACGATATTCCCACTTTGTGACCTGAACCCCAGCATATGAAATACTTAGAAAAAGTGTCAGTAAAGTATTAATATATTCTAGCCAAACTCCACTGCTGATATTATGTCCTTGCACTAATTAATTTTTATGAGAGTTGGAAAACTTATTCTACTCATCAGTCTCAGTTCCAGCTTCTTCAGGTGCATTGTAGGAATGTAGAACTCCCTTGCAATTAATTTTCATCTAATAATTTTATTTTCTGACCTTAAAGGTACATTATATAATCACATATTGTTACAGATAATGATTGCATTCTTCTGCAAAGGTTCTGCATGTGTGTTTGTACCCTATAAAACTAGACTACAATTTAATTAAATGAATCCTGTTTATCAGCGCCAGCTTTGTCGGTATAAGAATGTTGGGGAATCAAACTCACTTTCTTTGAGGAGCTTAGTAGAATGCATATATTTTTTTCACATTTATTCCACAGACAGCTTTCTCTCCACCTGACAGCTTACTTTTAAGAGTGGGTATGGAACAGCTTTTATACATCTCTTCAATTCACAGTGTAGGGTGAGTTGCAAGGAGAGAAATTGTTTTGTTATCAGGGTATCTAGATGCTGTTGGGAACTTTGAAGATCTGAGCAATATGCTCTTCGTAAGTGTTAGTTTCTTGTTGTGTGGAGGAAAAATATATTGCCTCATCTCCTGCATAGCAAGTAAAACCCACTAAAATGTAAGATTTGTGAAATCTGGATATAAAAAAGGAAACTGAACACAGAAAAAAGCTCTGTGGCCCTGCTATGTCATGATGGTATCAGACAGCTCTCCTTGATCTCCAGTGAGGAGCAGGTAAATACAGCCTGTGACCTGTGACTGGAAAAATGAAGATAAAGGATCAAACCCCAAAACTTATGCCCACAATACCCTATTTTTTTCTCCTTCAGTCCTGAGATGCTGGACCCAAGGATGATGGGAAACAGCCCCCTAGCAGAGTTTCTTCTTGTCAGGAGTCAGTCTAAGCTAAGATGGGAGAGGTGCAAGACTTAATTTTACATCTAAACCAGGAAAACTCCATTTGATGATATTTTAATATACTGGTGCCAGTAAAAGTATTCAAGATGGAATCCAAGGACTTTTTTTTTTTGGTCATATCATCTTAACTAGCAAAAAGATTTTTCTCATTTACACAGCAACAATGAAAATAGAATAGGTATGAATGGAAGATCTGAGGTAAAATTAAAGAATTAGACCAGAAGTGTTAGTTAGTAAGATTTTTTAAAACTGTTGCCCCCTCCCCCCCGCAAAAAAAACCCCAAACCAAGCGAAAAACAAACCCTCAAGACAAACACACAAACCAAAAACCCCCCCATAAACACAAACAGCCTGAAAAAGCTTCCACATTTCTGTTTGCATCTGAGAAGTGAATGTTCAGACTTGGGTTTGTTCAAATCAGTATGTCCAAGGCAACAAGAAACAAGCCTTCTTGATTCTGTTAGTGTTCTCTAACAGATTATATTCTCTAGTATAATTATATTCTAGGAACTCTTGAGATCCTTTTTATTTTCAGTGGAATCTTGTCGTCCCACTGAACTGACTGCCACAATTTCAAAGGTGTTTGGGTCTAAAATCTGAGTTCTGCTGCTACCAATATACAGAAGAAAGAGATAAGAAAAACTAAAACCAGCTGTATCTTCTGGTTGTCATTCTTTGTTCTCTTATTCCCTCTGCTACAATGGTTTTCTTCTGGACCCTGAAAAAAATAATCTGAGTTTTCATACATGATGCTTCAACATCAAGAGAGTAATTCCCTTTCTCAAAAAGGCCTCCAAAAATACCAGTAAACAAAATAAATAATCTCATCTTCTTTCAATTTCTTTCTCCCCATTGAATGAGCTCTTTTCAGAATCTTTAGCCACTGACCATCTCCTGTCAGGGCTCACTTATAAATATGGTCTTCCCCTGGGACAAAGGAGACAAGGATTTATATGAGCATGTCTCTCTTTTCCTGCATACCTGGGAGTAACACTCTAGGACAACAAACACAATGACATAATACAAGAATCAGGCTAGGAAGAGACTTTGCAAGGACTAGTGGATGCTGTGTTATTTCAACAGACTTTGGGAGAGAGAAAAAGAAGAAAAAGAGCACTTTTTTTTCCTTAAAAAATGAGTATTTTGAAAAATGCTTCTGTGTTTGACAGTTTGTAAACTGAAGGCTTAATTCAAAGTTCTCTCTACCCCCATCTATACATTTCCTTGAGCAATAAATAAAATATTTTACTGAACTATAAAAATTCAATTGGGACTAGAGTGACAAACATAAATTTTTACCCTCAGATCTTGGATGGGTGGCAGAAGAAGTTCACAGGTATTTTTTTTACTGTGGATTCAGACACATTTCTTGAATTTCAGAATCCACTAGCTCCATTAGATACATGCTTTAGGACAGAGGGGATAAAATTTGCAATAGAGAAAATAAAAAGTAGTTTTCTGAAGGTCTAAGACATAGCCTTTTCATAATCAGCATGTGTGCTTTATGTGAGGAATGAGTATGGGCTCATACTGATGGATATGGATATGCAATGGTATATGACAGGTATGAACATGCAGTTGTGTCACCCACTTAAAAAACTTGGGATGCACTTACTTTTAATGCACTTATTAGTCTTACCTGCCTTATTTTACATAAACTTTGCTGCTATTTCAGCACAAAAATACAAAAAACACCCAAACCCATGAAGAAGAAGAAGGAAGAAGAAGCATGACAACACCCTGTGCCCTCATTTTGCTTCCATCCACAACATACTAAAAATCTCAAAACCTAAGTTTCTCACCCAAATGATACATCTACACTACTCTCTATAATCTATTTCACACTTTTGTGGATTCTAGTCTATCTTGAAGTCTAGGAAACTTTCTCCATGAATGAGGGTCAAAGTCTGTGCTCCCCTGGGGCTCAGGACACCCCAGAGAAGACAGAGATATATTCTCTGTGCCCTGGGTTTCCACAAAAAAATTAAGAATTATCTTTAGATATGAGTTGCAGTTTCTAATGTTAACTTTGTTAATTTGAGGTTCTGATTGTCTTCCTTACTTCATGCTCAGGACTTCCCAGCAGGCTACATCCATGACAACAAAAGCTCTTATCCTGTATGTAAAGGCTGCCTGTATCTTGTGTTTTAGATCACATGTTTCTCAAGGTGGATAAGATCCATCACTTCTTTTCATTTGAAAAATGGAGAAAATTCACTTCCCATACATAGAAATAACTTGATAAGGCAAACAGATTTTTTTAATGGTGGTTAGATTTGGTTTCTGATATTATCAGAACTTATTTAAAGCAATTTATTTAACCCAAACTCACCATTTATTTGGTAGATTTGAATTAAAATGAGCATTTTGACAGTATATACATTTTTTGTTGTTTGCATTACTCATTTTTAGTGTGAATCTTCCATTATCATTATCATGGATATCATGTTATTTTTTGGATAATCCTTGAACTTTTTAGTGATGACTTCCAATTAAATGATAATTGCATAGAAAATTCTGGCATATAGCACCAGTAAAGAGACAGTAAACAAAAAACTCATTGAGCTTACAAGTAAATTCTGTGCTTTCATGTGGAAAAGACCCCTTCAGTTGTTGGTTCTTTTAATACGATTTTTAAAGCAAGACACAGCTTACAAATATTTCTACTTTAAATGTGCTATGAATAGTAAATTTATTTACGAGTGTCTCAATCTCTAAGTGTCCATACACTTAGAAAAAAATCCCAAAACACTGGAAAGCAATGAAACTTTAAAAGAAAGACTGAAGCCTCAATATCTCTGCTAGGTTTTCTGGGTATGTAAAGAACACAATACTGACTTCTTACGAACTTCACAGTCACATTAATGGGATGTGATATGAATGAATGACAAAGGACCTTTAGCTTGGAAGAGTTTATTCAGCTAAGGATCCAGGCTGACCTTGAGGAGCCCAGTGATGTGGACACTCCCTCCCTCAACTCTCCTCCTAACAGCTCTTGCAGCACAATAGGGATACAGGCTTCCCCTCACCTTGGAAGAAGCAATCAGAACTGCACAGTGCCGTTCTCATTCTTGGAGAACTGGGATTTAAAATTGTTTTAAATGCAGGGCTGGCCATGCTTGGCTTGAAGAACTCACACCTGCTGCATTCTTCAATTGCCCAGCCATGTTAGTGGGCTCCCTTGCTTGGAGACTCCCCAGCAGATACGACACCCTGCCATGAGGTCTGCATGCTCATGCTGGTAGAGTGATTGAGTAATTTGCTGTTCTCTGAGCCTGGCTTTTCAGCTGCTTCATTCACTTCTAGCTTCAGCTCATTTACATTCTCAGTTCCCCAATTACACCAGAGGGGAATAAGACGGACCAAAACTGAAAGAACCAAAATGTTTCAGTTGCTGGGCCATATCCTGCATGTGTAGGAGTGTTTTCGGGAGCAAGGGGTGCTCTTAATGACATTTACCTCTTGGCTGTAATTGTTGCTACAAGAGCTAATCATCAGCCTGGGGCCACAGGATCCCGGTGCTTTTGCTCTGTGTGGCTACTTCCAACTTTATCACATCACTAATCCTGTGGTCTTTCCAAGTCAGATTTCCTCCTAATTGAGAAAGGCTCTTGCATGCATATCACAGCTTTCTATGCCTGGAGGAAAATGCCACCAACCATTAAGGCCCTTCGTCCTCTTTCCCACTTCCAAAGCCCTCCTCCTCTGGTTTACCTGCTACCCTGCCCTACCATTAGGTTTTCTCATTGACATCACACACAGGTCCCATCCAGGCCCCTTACAGCCTCCGCGCAACTCCCCACGAATTCCCCATAAAGCCCGTAAAGCGTGTAGCCCCCAGGCTCTCCTCCAGGGACCCAGCAGCCCCTAGAGCTTCTAAACATTCCTCCTTCAGAACTGGTGCAGCACCTCAGCTCCCCCCGGTCCCGTTACACACAGACACAAAACCCCCCCCGCCTCCCCTACTGCGAACACCTCTGGCCTCCAGCGCACCCCTCCGTTCCCTCACCCCC
>VZRH01001004.1:121261-179796 GCA_013397555.1 Urocynchramus pylzowi | reverse complement strand
TTTTTTTTTTTTGCTTGTTTGTTGGGGGGATTTTTGTGTGTTTTAACTTAGCATATAAAATTTCAGCCCTATTTAGGATTGCAAAGCTTATTTCTAAATAAGCCATTGTATTTGGTGCTGTACTCTCACAATTTCCAAGATCACTTTGATTAGAAGTGTGTAGGTTTTACTATTATGAGTAGCTGTTTATGGATCTGATGCAAAAGGTAGTTAGACTTTTAGAAAATAATTCATGTCCTAATTTATTTAGTTATATACGATTTAATGCACCTCTAGATAATCTGGTGCTTTGGTCTCATTCAGTTTGGCCACTAATATGAGGAGGTCCTGATTGCCTGATGGAAACTGATATTAAAATACCACAAAATAATAATTTTTAAAATTAGAAGACTTACGCTCTCCAAGGTGCTTTAATATTTTAAAAAAATAATATATTCATTTGTATGTCAATGTAATGCTATACATTTTCATGATAGAATCAGAATGGAGTCTAGAGGAAGAAAATGCAGAAGAATGGCTTAACGTTTCTACTCTCATAAAAACATTTGGTTTGTTTCTGCTTGGAGGTCATTTGGTTCAAAAACCAGTTTGCTAACATGAGAAAGGAAACTGTGAGTCCAGAGGCCTTTCTTCAAATGTAAAAACCTACAACAGTAGCTAAGGACAAAAGATGATAGTATAGAACGCTGTCATTCCTTGTAAGACATAATGTTGCTAGAGAAGAATAGCAAGGGACACCAGCATTACAACAACACAAGTTGTATATCAACCTCAGTTTTATAAGCCTTGTAGGTCTGTGTAACTTATGTAGAAAAATTCTGTTGATTAAACTAAAGGTGCTTTTGTTGAGTAAAGCTAATGCTTTCAGTATGTTATGATCTTTTCTTGATTATATTTGTACTTTTCTAATGTAGTTAAAATTGCAGACAAGAACTACAGGGAAGAATGATTTTTGTTTGTAGCCAGTTTATAGTGACATGGTATAAATGCTTGCCAGCAAAACATGCCCTTCTTTTTTTCTTTTTTTTCTTTTTTTTTGGTATGTCTTTTTCTAAATACTTAGTCACCTGTGTTAAGGCAAGGGACTTTCTTCTTTTAAAATAAACTTTGGGAATTTAAGAACATTTAGCTCTTCCTATCTTTGGCTGAATTGGAGAAAGTGATTTATGATTCACCCAGGCATGAAAATAAGTAATACTGATTTTTATTGTTGTACTTTACAATTTGTATTCCTGCAACATAAAAATGTAACAATCAAAAATAGTATGTAGAATAAGACTTTTATGACCATTTAAGTGTGGTTAAGGCATATCTCTCCTAGTTAGGGATTTTTCCTTCGCCTTTGAGGATAACATGCTTAAGCCTTTCATTTTTAGTGAGTTTTACCTGGAAAGTGTGTGTGAGTAACTATGCATGGATATCTCTGTAGACATTTAGATGATTTTCAGTCTAGAAGTGTGCTGTGAACACAGTTTTGTGAAATAGACAGGATGCTTTGTGTTTTTTGACTGTTCACAGATGGAGAAAATGGAGACATTGCAGAATCAAAGTAAGCAAAGTTTTAAGTATGAAGGTTTTACATTAAATTCAATGATATTGATATTCTGGCTGGAATCTTACTGGTTTCAGTGTTGAAAATTTTGTGCTGAAGATAAAGTTACAGCTCAGTGCTTTGCTGCAAGAAGACTGTAACACTTCATTAAAACCTTAATGTATATATGAATTAAAACCATGATTGAAGCCATACTTCAGTTTTGTTGCTGTCAACTTAATTTGTTTGTCTGAACAAGTTAATTAGGCACTGAGTCTATGATTGAACAAAGTGCTTAAACATTGCTTAATGCTTAACAGATGAATCTAGTGATGAAAATTGGACATGAGCTGTTCAGCTGAATTAGGGCTGAAGTTATTCCCCATCTGTATGATATCTTAGCCTATTGACTTACACTGAAATTTGCTGCTTTTGCCTAAAAATCTTTTTTTATGTCAGGAAATGTTTAGATTTGCTTGATTCTGCCTTGGAGTAGGCTGTGGCTGAGATGATATCTCAAATCCCTTACCAGTCTTGTCTTCTAAGATTTAAATAATAGGAAAACATAAGTGATGAAAAGTCAGAGTTCAAAAATTATTGGTATAATTGGAAAGATATCCTTGAAGATTTGCTACTATGTGATTATAGTTCAATTATGGACTATCTATAGGCTTATAATAAGCCTTCAGTTTCAAAGTGATTATAGTTGTGTTTATGAATGATTCTGTGCTGTGCTTTCCTCCAGTACTTCTCTGTTGTGAAGTGCCACAGAGTTTGAGGGATCACAGAGGCTTTTCTGTGGTTTCGCTGTTTTCTCTTCATGTTGTTTATGCATATCCTTTAGAATGTGAACTGCTATTTTCTCTGTTTTGTCAATATCTATATGGTGCTTACCCACTGCTTTTCAGTGTAGACTGAGGAGATGGCAGAAAAAATTGCAACAGATGAGTTCATCCTAATGACAATTCCCTATCAGAGGGTCTTTTCAATCCTGGCTGCCTTAATGTACTTGGTCAGTATTCACTTAATGTCATGGCTTATTTAGATAATGTGAAGGCAGCTGACCTTATTGAAAACTTCAGCTTTTTGAAAAGTGAAGAAAGGTAAAAAAGGTTTTCTTTGTGTTAGAGCTTAAGTCATTACTTGGCTTTATTCTTTCCTCCTGAGAGACCATATAGAGCTTGTACTTTGTTTCTTGTGACCAGTAAAGTTACAAAATTAACAGTCACTTGTGGTCCTCTTTCATCTGTTACTTACTACAATATAATTTATTTTTATTTATGTGTTTTTTTAAACAGGCGTAATACACAGTGGATTTCTCACTTACTTTGGATTGATATCAGTCATAGCTATGAATCTGTAAAAACACACTTTGATTACATTAACTTTTTAAAAGGTAAAGGGAGGACATACAGTATGAGACATCAGACAGCACGTATTCCTCAGGGACCTAGGATCATCTGTGGACAGTAGATCTCACCAAACAGAATTCATGCAGGAGCACCCTGCCCATCTTCAAATAGCAGCACCCCAATCCCAGCTACTGGAAACTTGTCTGCCAGCCTGCACTTAGAGGAGGGATAGCTCCTCAGAGCAGCACCATTGACAGTCCTATTCACTCCTCTGCCCTAAATACCAAGAAATGTGTGGTTCCAAATGAGAATGACCCTTTAATTACAAGTCCCACAGCCCCCAGAACTGCCAGTCCCACAGTTTTTAAAGCCAAAACAGGAGGAATTTTCAAACACTTTCTCCCCTTGCTGGGGTGAAGATAATACTCATTTTTCTACTGCCATCAGTAATAGCAATTTTTTTCCAATAGTACGTATGCAGATGGTATTGGTTTAAGCAGATAGAAGCCAGTCACTTCTTTACCATTCTTTTCCTACAAAGGAAGAGACACTGCAACAAGATGTCTTGATATTTTCCATGAAAGAAACTCATAATTTGATTATGTTCAGGGACTTTGTATTGTGCAGCAGTTGCTTGGAATCACTGAGTTGTCCTAAGATTCTTTATAAACAGAATAACCTAACCTTTTGACTCAACAAATCCAGAGTATTTTTATGTTCTATGGCACCAGAATTTTGTCAGTGCTATCAGGAATACTCCTTGGATACATGAACACACCTTTCCACGGGTGACTAATGGCTGCTTACTGATGAAAGCAGCAATAGTTGTGCTTTTTTGAGGTGTCTAGGCTGAACATGCTGTAGTGAGTAGAGTGCTTTGTCTTGACCATAGATTTGCAATGCATTTCTTGAAACTACTGTTTATGCTGTAGAAATTAATGACATGTAACTCTCACAAAACTTGGAGTCTGGTTCTATGTGAGTAAGTGCTTGTGCATCAGATGAAAATGTACTTGACTGTCTGCTCTTGGGTCTTAGAAGTCAAAATGGAACATTTAAGTTTGCAATACTTCTTGACTCTGGTCATGCTGGAGATGAGGATACACCTTTGGAGGACTTTTTAATCATATTTTCAAAATTTAATGTACATAGACATGAGCATTTAATATATAGAAAATAATTAAATGGTTTAAAATGAAATAAAATTAAATAAATGAAAAAAGGCTTAGGTTGATATCCCAGTGAAAGTGGAGAAAAGGAGAGAGACTTCCCATTTTATTACAAGTGTGTTGCTTCTCTCAATTTCCTGTTTTTCNTTTTTAATCATATTTTCAAAATTTAATGTACATAGACATGAGCATTTAATGTATAGAAAATAATTGAATGGTTTAAAATGAAAAAAATTAAATAAATGAAAAAAGGCTTAGGTTGATATCCCAGTGAAAGTGGAGAAAAGGAGAGAGACTTCCCATTTTATTACAAGTGTGTTGCTTCTCTCAATTTCCTGTTTTTCTTCACTACTTCCGTTTGAAAATTTAGGAAGTCCGTTCCTCTTCCGCAAGGTTTGCAAACTTGAGCCAGTATCATTCCAGAGCTAGTTGAAAGTTAACTGCATGTTGAGTGCTCTGCTGAGTCAGACTGGTGGTAATACATATACATATTCATTGTGTGACCTCTGGGATCACTGATCTGGTGCTCAAAGTGGTGGAGGTGGTGGGTGTAATCCACAGCGCACCGGGCGAAAAGAAGTGGACTCTTTTGGAGGAACTTTTCTCTCTTTCACTTCAGGCAGAGCCTGATTCCTGCTGTCTTCAAAATTATATGTCTAAAAACTGAGAATCCATACTGGAATCTTTAAAGGAGCCCTACACAATAGCTAATCCACCTACAGTATGTGTTGCAGAGCAGCATGGGAAGGTGAAGAGAGCATCAGCTAGTTCAATGTCCCTGGTTTGTGGATTTTGAACTGGGATTTTTATCTGCTGTGCCCGATTGCTCTGTTCCTAGATGCTGTCAATTCTGCCTTTCCTTCTTGGCCTGATTAGCTTGCACACATGTAATATAGTACATTTTTTTGGTAGGATAGCAAGTAGAAAATTCAGTTGAAGGGCTGGTGTGAGGGAAGATTATGTATAAACACTGTGGACATGGTAAAATACTGTGGACTTCAGATACTAGCACTGGTCTTCAACATCTCTCATCAATGCAGCTCTTTGGGCAGAAGTTTTATTATGAAAAATAATACAATTTCAAAAAGCCAGCTTTTAACTGAATGTTCTATTAAGAAAGTAATTTATTTTAAGGTATGTACATTTCATACTGTTCAAATTAGAGCTGTGATCTAGTGTTGTTATGTCCAAAAGTTATGTACTTGAAGATTTAGTACCAGCATATCTACACTTTATGCACATCTCAATAGTAGTTTTGTTTTCTAGGAAGTCTAGTAGCTATTCTTACTGCTTGTCTTGTTCATTCCTATGTGCAGACAATGGATTTGTGAGTGTGAGCTGGAACATGTTCAGGCATATCTTGAGTGTTCTCATGTCTCATGTTGTAATAAAAATCCCAAATCTTTCTGGAAAGCAATAGTATGTTCACAGCGCATACTTTCTGAAAGCAATAGTATGTTCAAAACTTCTATTTGTTTCTCACATTAAGTCAATGAAAAGATATTTTTGAAGTTCACTGAGAAATATTAAAAATAAACATATCCCTGCTGGTGTAGGTAGTTGTAGGAGCTCACTTTCAATTTTTCCCTCAGCATTATTGGTGAACACTACGGGAGGGAGGATCCAGCTCGGGAAGCTGGATCCTTAATCTGAATCACAGAGGTCATACTTAACATGTTATGACAATTCATTCAAAGTTTAGGAGGAGTAATGCAATACATTGTAGTCTTAAAGCAGCCTGGATTTGGCTGATGAAGAATTTTTACTGTGACCAAAATGCCATGCTGACGTGGTGTTAGTGACATCAGTGCAGCTGCTGCACCTCCAGCCACTGCACTAACAGCCTGGTGGAGAAGTCCACCATGGGCAGGGGGAGGGGAGAAGCAGTCAGAAAATCTGGTTTTTGGTCTTCCTGTGAATGTGGTTTGGGCTGGTGTGTCTGGCGGGATTTTCAGCAATTGTGAGCGACTCACAGTTGTGAGTGCATCAGCCATCTCCTTGTGTCCCCGTTCTCCCTGGCAGCAGGTGACACTACATGTGGGGGGAGTTCAATCAGTGAAACCAGTCTGGCCGTTTGTTCCACCTTGACTGCTCCACTAAAACCAGTGCAGTCAGCATGTGGGTGTGTGATGAAGACTGTGTTATAGTTGTGAAGATTTGAAATAAATATAGCTGAAACAAATCTTGAGGAAGGAAATCTGGACATCTGCCCCCAAGATGGGGAACTTCAATAAAAAATACAGAAACTTGTGCAGATAGTCATGGACTCCTTTTGTTGTCCTTTTCCAGGCATTGAAAAGATAGCTGTCATCTTCCATTTCTGAGGTTTCTGTAGTGTTGTCCATTTCCTTGACATAAAGACAACTCTCCATTTTATTTTCTGCTTTCTTGCAAATGTGACTGAAATTTTTTTTTGTGGTAAAATGAGTCAATTAGCTCATTTGTTCATGTGCAAGATGAGGTTGTTTTCTATTAGAGATCGTTAGGGCTCTTTCTTATTGTGGAAATAGGTGACAAACATTGCATCTTGGTATTTTATTTGATTTGATTTTCCCTTTAGAGACTCTGGAAGAAGAAACAGCTCCAGTGCTACTAAGCTGTGTGAGAACTGTGAACTTGGTCAGCAAGGATAATTTGTCTCCAGTTGCCAAAAGAGCCTTGTTTCACTTTTGAACAATAACCACACAGGTCTGTGAGGAGTGTTATATGCTGAAGTGTTAATCAGTAAGCAGCTTGAGCCACACTTGAAATCTCTTTAACATACTTATTTTGCTCTCTAGTACTTTTGTTTTTATGTGTCAGTTGGCGCAGTCTGAAAAAAAAGACATTCATCAGTATTCTGTGCAGTTCCTTATGCAGAAAGCTTTACTCAAGACTCAGTTTNTTTGTTTTTTTTTTTGTTTTCTATAATCAATAACCAGGCAGTTTTAAAGCCTGGTTATTGATGATATTTAAGTATAAAAAAAGTAAGTGATAATGATCTTAGTTTTATCCAGCTTGACACATTTTTCAGCTTTGCAAATCTTTTGGTGGCCTTGATATGCTTCAAAAGACAACATATAATCCATCAACGCAAGGAATGTGTTGGCATTGCAGCTCTGGCAGTTGTTTCTGGAAATCCATTCTGTAGACAATAAGGATGGGCCTTGGTGGATTCTTTTCTCTTGTCTAAGGCTTTTCGAAATGGTACAGCTGTGAACATGAGACTCCTTGAGTTTAAATCAGCAATTAGTTTTAGGGGCTGGATGACCAGCAGTCCTGGTTGGGCTTGAGCAGGTTCACTGCTGCTGTTGGTATGCCTCTCCTAGAATGGGCAAGAAGTTTACTTAACTTTCATGTAAAAGCTAGTGCACAGATTCCCGTTGCAAGACACTTCTTTGGAGTGCTTATTTCAGGCTTATTTCTTTTCTCCCCTATCCTTCATACTTCAGACATGGTTTAACTCCTGAACACAAATGACATTCAGGCAACTCTTAAACAGAAATGATGGACGTAAGGGAATGATTTACATTGACTCTCTAGTTTTGCAGTCTTTATCTTAAATATTCAGAATTATGTTTAAGAATAAAATGTTGAAGAAAATAAAAAAAAGCTGTTGATGCCAAAATGCATGTTGGACTATGTGTTATAAAGGCCCCAGGCAACTTAGAAAAATGCCCTGAAGAGTCTAAGGCTTAATGCCAAAAAGTAGCTACTTTACATAAGAACTGTAAACCCACTCAAGAGTATGAGGCATGTTGCCAACAGTTACCCATTCTGTGTTGAGTGTATTTTAACTTCTCTCATACTGTGTCTTATACCCTTTACCCTCCACTTTGTGGACTCGGACAGTGAGATTTAAAATTAATGGCAGCAATCCAAAATGCGGTATAGTGAAGGTGTTGGTTTAAGTAAGGCTCACATTTCTTTGATTTTCCTAAACCAAATATTATTTTTTCTGACTGGGGCAAACCCAATAAAGGGGATAGGGTGTATTTATCAGTAGGTTTCTGACACCTGTTTTCACTATGATGACAGCTTGTGGTTTTTCTCCATTGTCACTGATGCTTATTTATGTCATCCTAAAATTAGCTAATGAGTTCTGTATCCTCCAAGTCTACAGAGAGGAAAATTTGATGCCTGAGGTCAAGCCATTAAAAAGAAGAAAACCAAACCAGATCTAACTATTATATTTTCACTTTACTCCGAGAATCTTCAACTCTAGTTAATGATTTTTCAATTTTGTTCTATCACCAGGAGATGGCACTAATAAAATCTGTTTTCATGCAGAGAGATATATGTTTCAGCCACCCTTTACAGAGGAAATTAAGGATTTAAGTAATCTTATAATTTAATTTTTATTAAGTAATAAAAATCCAATTGAAGTATGAAAATTCTGGAAGTTTTGTACCTGAAAATTCTTGAAAACTGTATTGAGGCCACCTGGTCCTCTGGGTGAATTAAAATTTTGCTATTTTGGTATAGTCACGTAAATTTCCTGTGCCTGTATTCTTTCTGTTGGCAAATTTTGGAAAATTTATTTTTACATTCATAAAGTGATTTGAGTTCTCCACATAAAGTGCAATTTATTGATGCCAAAAACAAAATTAATTTTAGACCTGCGTATGCACCTATAGAGATGGAACATAAAATAGAGGTTGTCTGACTCATTGACGAGCTGACTACCAAAAAGCTGTCCCATACACACTTCAGCATAGAAGTATGCAAATACTAAATTTTGCAGTTGTATTTGGCATTTTGGCATATTTCTATTGTGGTCTTCCAGAACTATATTGCCTTTCCTAGCAGTACTGTGACATGACCTAAACCATGATGATGTTTTTCTTTATTTGGTCCATTCTGCTTCAGACCTTTTAGATGGTGCTGAACAGGAAGCAAAACCACTGTTTGCTTTGGTTTGACTGCTCTGTCCTACCACTCAGCCACAGAAAACAATGAGAAGAGAAGCTCTTCTTCTGTCATCTATTCTGTAAATAAAACGCAAAATTATATTTAATTTACTTTCAGGGAACTCATACAGCTATAAATGCATGGAACACTCCTGCAAGGAGTTCCATGTTTGAACTTTGGCTTTGCTTGGACAATAAACTGCTAAACATGTACCTGACCTCTTTCTGACTGGGTTATAAACAGCTTGCATGTGTCCCTTTGTCTATGTTTCTGTTCCTATTATACCTTCCAGGCTAAATTTCATCTCAAGCCACTGAGGTGTTTGCAGGCATGTTACCTCATACTTCAACTAGTGGAGCATTTCTTTCACTGCTAGTGGTAAGGGTGTGCACCATTTTTTCAGCAGACTTGACGTACCAGCTCAATATCCACTGAGTGCGGTAGAAGGTGCAGCACTAGGCATGAAATACAGTAATAAAAGTATGCATTTAATGGTCATATTTGTGGGGCTAAGTCAAATACTGCCATTTTGTACCAGTGTTTGTTAAATTCTGCTTATGACACAAGCATGGCCTTCTGTTGTTTCATAGACATTTGTTCTAGAGAGATTCAGAATGATTTAGGTGTCACTGGGCTACACATACTGCTGAAGCTGATTAGGTGTTGAATTTTTTTCAGAAGTTGGAAATCAGATCGATAATCTCCACAGAATGTGGGGGACCAGAAGGTGCCCCAGAAGGGGATGTAAAGAACACATCTCACATGAAATGCAGGAGGGCCTGGGGCAGGAGTAGGGAATGTGCTTTTTTCTTCTGTGAACCCTTTGCCTCAGTCTTGTAACACAGGATACAGCTGAATACATAGGCCCTTGTGGAAAAAAAAAAAAAGCCAAAAAACCCCAAGCAAACAAACCACATGTTCAGGCAATATTCTCCAGTTGCAGCTCTAAATACATGAAATGAACTTGAGATAAAAATCTCATTTCATTGAGGTTTCATGTAGTCACTTCTACAGATGCTATATGGTTGATAAAATCAGTGGTTTAAGTGGTTTTTCCTGGGCTTTTTAGAGAAGTCTATCCCTGTTTAGCCTAACCATTTGACACATTATTAGTGCGGTGGCTGTGTGGGGGATTAGTTGCTGGCTGAAGTTAAACCATGACACTTTGTTAGAGGTTTCAAATGAAAAGAGGAGAGCCTGTCTATAGTGGATTATTATGCTTATTATGCTTTGCAGAGGCCACTGGCTCCTCAGGTTTTTCTGCTTAACAGTGAGTCTGACATTTTTGGCTGAGGACAGTACCAAGCTGAGAGGTAAGTAGGAGAGATATGCCTTTCCCAGCTTTAATTATTATAACAAAGCAATTGCTGCATAACATTTCCCTTGCAAAATCTCTGTAGAGAATTTTGACCTGACAGGTTTCCCTGGAAGCATTCACATGGCAGGCCCATTTTGTCCAAGCAACATCTCCAGGGCACGAGTCCTCTGTTGGTGCTTGGCGTGGTTGAACTTCAGCCAGTGAGAAGTGCTGGTGTCCTGGCTAACCCATGGCAGCTGTGTGCAACAGTGAGGAAGCTCTGGCTTTCCCTCTCCACTTTCCCTTTGCAAATGTGCCCAAAAGCCTAAAGAATTTAGTTCCCTGAAGTGATAATGAGTCATGCTCCAGCCAAATTCCTGTTGAAGTCAATGGTGTACCTAGAAACTCATATTTGGGTTCTAGTAAGGGATTTCTTTGTGCATTGATGTAACTTATCTGCGTTGTCAGAATTGTTCTACAGAGCTTCCTGTGGCTTTGAGGGCAGCTTGATAGGGTGAAATGTTATTTTCTTTCAGAAGGCATTCCTTTGTGTTCAGAAAAGGTTGCTTTGTCTGACTCTACCTTGCTACTGTTAATTTTTTAATGAAATTAAGCCTTAAAAGTTAGTAAGTTTAATTGAGATGAATAGGAAGAAGAAAATACATTTAAACAATTGTGAAAGGATGCAGTACCCGGTGTACCTGGTAATCACATACTTTTCCATTTTCACTTCCTTTCAGTGTCTATCCTCTATCCCTTTTTCCCCTAAATTCAAACAAATGAAACAAAAATAGAAAATGTACTTTGCTACTGCTATCCGGCCTGTATCTCATCTGCAGGGAAATAAGCTCCATCAGATTAAAATCTCTCTCCTACTAAAGAAGCCATATTTTGGTCTCCAGCAGGGCAGTGGGATAATGCTCTTTCCCTGCAGTTTCCCTGCAGGAGCTGCTTTCATTTGCAGGAGAATCCAGGTCTTTCTGCCTTTACAAATATTTTTTGGGTGATTCCTACCTTGTATTTAGTAAAAGTCCTTTACAGCATTGAGATTTGAAGAGTTAATTACTAAAATACTTAACAGTAGATTAAAACTAGTATATTAAAAAGCACCAGTAGATTAAAATTTGCAGCATGGCTAAAAAACCACTGTCAAGTATTAGGAGCTGGCAAGTTGAAAATGGCAAATGTCAACTGGAAAGGCAAGTTTCAAAGTCACTTTTGTCCCGCAATGTTCTCTCTGAAAGTGTAAATCATTAAATTGAGCAGATTTTCTTTCTTTGTCTGTGATTCCTAGTTTGTTTAGCACTACTAAATAGTACTAAGAAGGTTTTGGAAATGGATTGTCCATGTAATGTCTGATCCAGTTCTCCAGCTGCTAGTGGAGGTAACAGTTGCTAATTAGTTGCTAAATAGTTGGCCTTTATAAAACAGATATGCCAAGCCCTATGTAATTTTTCTAAATTAAGCTGTTACAAAAAATAGGATAGCTAACATGACTAGAGAAGAGACTAGAGCTAGAGGTTAAGTAGAGATAACATAAAAAGAGAAGAGTAAAAGCAGTAAAAAGTGAAATCAAAATGTCTATTCATAAATGCCCTATGGTCTATGTATGTAGAGTCCTTTCTGGCAACCAGTGCAAGGGTTTGGATGCAGTGAGGCATGGTCCTTCCCAGTCCTTTGCAAAGTCTATGTGCCTCTTTCCCCTGAGATGTGACTTTCTGTGCACCCACAGCCATGCTTCTGCCCCATCCTAGCCCTGTGTTGTGCCCTGCAATCTCTCCAGCCTGCTCTCCTCCACTAGCCCAGCAGTTGCCAAAGGCTGCCCAGTCCCTCTCTTTTCCAAAGCTGACCTTGGTGCTGTCCCTTCTAAAAGGAGCCCATGGAACCAGGAACATGCTGCTCAGGTCAAGCTATCCCAGCTTCTTTGCATTTTCAGCAGCTGTGAGATAGAGGAACTTGAAAACATGTTGGGAATGTTTCTTTCTTCAAGAAAGAAGAAATATTATCATGTCATTTCGAAAAAAAGCTTCCAAAAAAGGTTTTGAGTTCCCCTTCAGAGAGGGAGTTTTTAGGCTGGATAATGTTTTATTAACATTATAATTTATTCAGGTTTTCATGGTCATGAACACCAGGAGTGATGATTTTGTATGAGCATAGGATATTGTACAGGTTTTTCTCTTAAGGTAGTATTTAGTACTGGCTGGACTGAAGATGGAAAAACAGAAATGAAAAAGTTCTCTTGTCTGTTTTTTCTGCCCAAGAATCCTCAGATCTTGGGGTTTTGATGAAAGATGTTTCTCTTTATTTCTCTCGAATGTCTCTTTTTATTAATGTTACTTGAGTACTTTCAACTAGTGTTAGTTTCTGCCTTTTGCACAAAAAATGTTACCTTTACTTTATAGTTAAGCAATACAGTTTGTCTTAGTCTGTCTATTTCTGGGACTTGAGTGAGATTTGGCCTTGGGGTTACCAGGAGTTTTACTATGAACATTTTGGAAATATCATAAGTAAGTGTTTAAAGGAGGAAAAAGAAATCTCTATATGCAATTAAGAGTTTTTTACTTAGAAAGTTAAAAAGAAAATAGGTACTCTTACTAAAATTGCACTTGAGAAAACCCAGAATAAATTCATAATTTTTGCTTTATTCAAATACCAGCATAATATGACAGGCAGTCATCATCATTGCTGACATACCACTTTGGCAGCTAAGTACAGTTCTTAATTGTATAACATACACTTTAACATGCTTGCTCTGTCCTCCTGAGACATTTTTAATGGCTTATTTCAGAGTTCAGTTGTGGCGTATTTGACCTAGATTGAACTTGCATTTGTTGTATACTACTGTTTGAACATTTGTTAATAAATCTGCAGTTGGCTGTCAAGTTCCAGCTAACCAAACTATAATTGGCCTGTCAATCAGTATTCACAAATAAATGTTGTTTGTAAAAAAACTACTGACCCAGCATTGATGTCAATTAATTAGTGAAATATATCTTCTGACACAATCCACTGTTTCTTAAGAATGTTTTGACGCTTTTGGCACTTAGAGAGGACTGCTTGGATAATTATTTGCATAAACAAGTAGCTATAAATTTACTTGAATTTCAAGTACAAGGAAATGTTTAAAAAAACTTTTAGTGATGTAAGAGAAATACTGTTCATCTTGGGACCTCAAGACAGCTTGATGGCAGATGGGTTGGCCATGGTGTACCTTCCCTGGCCAACCCACGAGCAGTGAGATTGTTAATGCTGCTCTATGACTTTTCTTTGTCCAGAGAGGTGCAAGGCTGATATGTTTCACCTGCTTAAACCAAACTGGAATTCTTGCTGGATTTGCTGCACCACCAGGAGTGGCTTTCTATATTGAGTTCTTACTTTTGCATCTACTTTCTTGACTACTTCCCTTCTTTGGTGTGAAATACAGTTACACATCTTAGTTCCTTGTGAAAAGCCGTTTATTTTTGAATGTATCATGTGTGTTCATAAGAAATTTCTTATGAGTAAATAAGAAATTTCTGCCACGAGTATTTGTCTCTGAAATTACTGTGTTCATATGATGGGAATATTGTTTCTGTTGCAGTGAATTGTTACTTAACTGCACTTGTTTTGCTGTCAAGATGGAAGAAGGAGTAGAGAAGTTATAATGAAATTTTTTTTTGTTCATTGAAGGAATTTTAAAAATTAATGGAGAGGAAAGAGAAATTAGGAAATTAATTTTATATAGATTTATGTTTTCATGTCCATTCTTTCATTTCTAATCATAAACACGGCGCAATATTCAAATCCCAGTAAAACTGTCAATTTTTGGTCAGTCTATTACTCTTAACTTAAATGGGAGTTGAAAGCATTAGTTTCAAAAAATGGCTTTGTGTAATTAATAGTCGAATTACTAACTGCTTAGAAACTTACATAAGACCAAACCCATTAATTAATTTTTTTTCCTATGTCTACTTTGAATTCCTTTCTCACATAAGAAAAATCACTTTCTTGCTAAATATGGAAACTGCTGAATGCTTTATAACTTTAAGTGGCCTCATGACAGTCCCGTGCAGAAATTAGGTAGGGTTGATATCTCACTATCATGTTAAACTTACTGGGTATTTGAAATGTATATCAGCTTTGAGTCTGCCCAAGGAAATACTTGAGAAACAAATGAGTCAGACCACATGCCCAGTTGTCTACTGGAAAACTATTCACCCATGCCTTTTCCACAGAGTCTTCTGTGTGGTGATTACCAAAGGCCACTGGTAATGGCCTTTGGTAATCACCACACAGATTACCAGCTGGGATGGGGGTAAGTGCTGGTGACCCCAGCATCACAATTCTGTCTCCTTTCCCTCTATGACTGCTCTGTCAACCAGAATTTCTAGAAACCTACACTCTTGTGCAGTGTGTGCCTTGCAGCTTCATCCCGTACCGCAGATAGCTGTGCCTTCTTCTTCTCGTTCGCATCTTCGTGGCACTCCTCTTAACTTCCTGCAGCTCAGCTTCTTCCAGGCATGTCAACAGCAGTGATGGGAGAGGAAAGCTAGCTTGTACCAAGAGTAAGTACAGTGAATTGTAATTTTGAGAGGTGGAGAAACTGAAACTTGGGGCTTGCAAGAATTCTCACTTTCACTTGTGTGGGAAAATACCAAACTCCCCAAGTCCAGTGAAGAGTCTAATATGAAAAATAAGTCTGAATAGGTATTGATTTTAAGTTTTGCCTTTGACAGATGTAAATATTATCTGATACAGGAAACAGATGCTGAAAACCTTTTGCCTTCTAAATATTACAATGTATAAAGTTAAGGGTTAGTGGAATTAAAGGATCATCATCTGGACCACAGGAGATGAAAATGTCTGTATACACAGGGAAACCAGGATTGGAGTTAGAAATTGTAATTCAAATACAGATATAGTTGCTTACCAACACTACTCTTGAATCAAGCTTAGCTTGTGATTGTCTTCAGTTCTTCTGTGGGGTTTGTAAGTCTGTTTTCATCTTGGTCTTAATATTCAAAAGACTTATTTAGACTTGTATATTTTCTTATCATTGTGCACTATCATTTTTTAGGGGAAAAATATTTTCTTAAAGATATTTACTTTAAAAGACAAATGGCTGAAGCCTTCAAACCTAAAACACAGTGTACAAATCTTCCTCCTAGTAAAAGGAAAAGGATCCTTGTGTGCATTCTGTAGAAGACTCTTGCAAACATCAATGACTGTGGTACTAGAAAACTGTACTAAGGAGAAAATATGCCATGGGTCCTTGAGAGTGAGAAGATAAGCTCCAGTGTTCTCTCTGAGAGTTCTGAAAATACAATCTGGGAGATTCTTTCTACACAGCTGTGTCCTCTGTTGGCCATGAGAACAGAAATTTTTACATTTTTATTATCAGATAATACTACTTGAATGTTCCCTGTCTCTATCATTAGTTTCTTTTTTAATCTAAACATTTTTAAAATTAACCTCTTCCATTGAGAGAGGTGGTAGGACTGTGAAGCTGGAAAAACAATTTCTTTCAGATTGTAACAACTTCTTCTTGTCAAAAGGTGAAGTTGAAACTTTAAATGAAAGGTTGCTGGGGCTATTTATTTTTAGCATTTGCGGAGGAGTAATAGAAGTTTTATTAGAAAATGGTGGAGTTCTGTAGAATACAATTGGAAACTATGCTGATAGTGGCTGTTTCAGTGGAAGTGTTAAATGTACAGAAGAAAAATTTGTATTAGATTTTAAATGTTTAAAATTATTTATTTAATTTTAATTAAATCCTGTAATATGGAATTCTACATAGAACAGATTTTGTTAAAATTAATATGGTAAAATAGTGTTAAAAGGAAGCCAATCGAGTTTGGAGTAAAAACTGTCAAAGATAAATCACTTACAAATTAATAGTATCTTTGAAAGATAAGAAAAAATGATACATAGGACTTTTTTGTCTAGCTGTCTTTTGTAAATTTCCCAAAAGCCTTGAATTGTTCTAGAAATGGAAAAACAAGCTGTTAAAGTATTAATAAATAGTCTGATTTATGACTGCATACATTTTTAAAGTTGTTTTGAATTATTGAAAGAAAACACTGAGCATCAGTGTTTTCAATCGTTCATACTTGGTTGTGAACGGTGCAGTTTGAAGTTCAGATGACTTCATTCAAATTACTCAGTTGCTGGTGCTGATACAGCAGAAGGTTTAGACTTTTCTTCTTAGAGTCAATTCTCATCCATTTTCCTGGTGAGATTCCAATTAGTTACAGTATTTCTGCTTGTTATCTGTTTACATAGTAGTATATGCACATATCCTAATTTTACATGCCTTTATTTGTGCAGCACAAATTTGAAATGCGAGATGCAAATGTCCTTTATTCCTGTGTACAAATGAATCAAATACTGTAGCTGTCTAACTTGTAACTGGAAAATTAGTGGCTGCTGATTACTGCTCTGTGTTTTTGATAATACTCTCACCACTGAAGCAAAAAACCACATCAGCTGCCTTTTTTTATATTGCAGTAGGACATGATGCCATATTTCCCCCTACAGATGAAAAAAACCCCCAGCCTACTGCACATGAAAGGAAATATCTGTATTGTAATCACATAATCATGTCTATTACCTTTTGTGGAAAACTATTATTTCTTTCCCTTAACTCTAGTTTTGCTGCCTTCTCACTAGCAATTCCTGCTCCAGGTTCTCTGAGTTGTTGCTAATATTCTGTCAAAATCTGTGACTGTTATGGCACAAAAACATACAACTGCAAATTAAAGAAGTGTCTTAATATCTGTATATTTCTTGTGGTCCTACCTCTCCCATACCTGTCACTTGCCTTCTGTATGTGTCTTTTTGTCTGAAATGGACCCTGTTTATGAATTTTGATAAACATTTTCAACATGCTACTGAGTCCAATTCAAAATTTTACAACTTGATCCTTTGCTTTAAGCCTTTAATTGAAAGTGAATTTCTGGCATTGTTGAGTAGTATCAACTCTAATTAGTGCTCATGACAGGCATGATAACTCAGAAACTACTCAGAAAAGGTTAGTACTTATCATTTCCCCAAACTGATAGTGCACGTCAGAAGCACCTTTGGGCAAGTGGTCCTTTAACAGAGGCAGTGAACTCAGATAAGGTGGAGGGCCTTAAAAAGTGACTTTTGCTTTTCTGCTCTCTGACTGTGGTTTTGTTTCTAGTCTATCTTCCACCATCCTTGTTGTGCTCTAATTATTTCCCCATCATTGCTATCTTGTATTTTTAGACTTTTTAAAGCAGTGTTCAAATCTCCTCTCAGTCTCCAATTTATTTATAGAGTGACGAAGAGCTACTGTGACAGCAGTCATGATAAGCAACAATGTTGTAGTGTTAAAAATATATAGTTTACTCACAACTGCAGAAAGGCATGCATACAGAGCAGGTATAGCTGCCATGTGCAATGGCTGCCACAGGAATGACTGAAGTCTTCTTGCACAAGAAGGTAATGTGTTTTGTTGATGCAGATTTCATTACTTTGCCTTTGACTTTTGGTAAAACCGATACTAATTGAAATTTTGTGTCAGAGCTGAAAGTGTGTGAAGGGATACCTGTGGGAGGAAGAGGGAGAACAAAGTGTACATGCCCCATGTTTACTTAAGCATAGTATAACTCTGCCAGCTGGACAAAGGGACTATGCTGCTAATTGCCCTGCTACAAGCCAAGTGGAACACTGAGGACCAAATCTGTGTAAATGACATTCAGGTTACTTGAGAAGTTTTGCAAAGCTGTTCTTCCTGAAGGAGAGACCTGGGAAGTATTGTGCCTCAGAGTTCACAGGTTGCACTAGGCAGATGCAGTTCTGATTTATTTTCTTTTCTTTACTCTTACTTCACATTAGTCTGCCTTTTTCTAGACCAACACTGTAGGGTCATCCTTGGAGTGTGCATTGTCCTTTGCTGTGCCCTGGCTGGAGAATATCTGTTTGGTATTGCTTGTTTTTAAGCCTTCAGAAATGGTTACACTTTGTCTGATCCTAAGATCTTAATTAGTGTAGGTGAATTAGAAGATTTGCTGGCACTTTTTGAAAATCTCACTTTATGTTTACAGAAGTAGAGGTGGGGACTGAGTGCGGTGCAGGTGTAACGAGCAGATGGAGGTTGGGAGCTGGACTGAGCAAGTTCCCTGCTGTTGCAGGCATCATGGTAACATCTAGCTGGATTTTTGCACTGCAGAGGGTAGCTGAAACACCCTTGGTATTCTTATATTCTTATTCTTATTTGCTGATAAACATGAACTCAGTGTCCTTGGTGTTGTGGGTGGAGGACAAGCAGGGTCTTCTCAGTACCCTTGCCAGTCCCCCTTGGCTTGACTCTGAAAAGAAAATGTACATGAGTACATTTACAGACACCTCTGTTGTTAAAAAATGTTGATGAATGTCGAGTTACTAACACTATTTGAGGCATGCAGTGCCTTCTATCACTTATTTTATGTGTAATAAGTAATTCAGCAAAAACTTCAAAGGAAAAAAACCATGTAAAACAATGTATTTTTAGCAAAAGATATGTTTACAACCTAGAGTTTTAATGCGTGGAAGAGTATGTTTAGAGTGATCTTTAACTTTTTTTCCTCACAGTTGATTTTTATAAAAGTAAATTTGTTTTTTATAGGTGTTGATTTATAAGCAGAATTGGGAGTATTTAAGAATATAAGAAATATATACTCTTCTTCCTAACTAATAAAAATGATCTTTCAAGAGCTCAAACAATTAGCCTGCTTTTGTACAGTCATATAGCAAGCATTAAGACATCAATTCTGTACAAAAAATAACAATGTGTTTTTTGGTGATCTTTATTTCACATTTCTTTTTATGTTCAGTTTTAGGGATTCTGGTTCAAGAAAGATTGTGAAATCCTCAGTCTCTGAGAAGATGTAAAAAGCTTTGTAGTATATTAAACCAGAAAGAAGAAACCCACATTGATTGGACTAAAAAAAAAAAAAAAAGTGCTGCAAAACAAGAACAAATAGTAGTCGTGAGCAGTTTCTTTCCACATGATTGCTCCTGTGAATTCCTTCACTGTATCCTAACCTATAAGTTCATTAATGGTCAAACTGAATGATTCGAATAGTTCTTTACCCACAGATCTCCAAAATGAGTCTCTTAAATTAGATATTGGAATCTTTTGCAAGGGGTTTGAACATTGAACATAATGATAGTAATCTCATTTTTTTCCTTCATGTCTACTTAGCATGTTATAATTTGAGTAAGATTTCTTTCTTTCAAAAAATTCATAGAGAAAGAAATTATTTTTAAAGACTTGGAAACTAGAAACCAGGGGCTCAGTTGTGGTCCTAGCAAAACTGCTCCCAGTAAAGGGACTTTTATTGTTCTTTAAAATAGAAAACTTGGATGTGGCTATTGAGATTTGTATGATTTAAGAAATTTCTAGGTTTATTCTGATCATAGCTGTGATCCAGTCCCATAAATTAAGAATTTACACTCCTTTATTGATGTGAGCCTATTCCCAAGTATTTAAATCACTGCACATGGTCAGGCTGTTGGGTTTTTTATCCTTTTGGCCAACCACATTGTACTTTTTCAAACTAATATCACAAAAAACACAGAATCACAGAATTTTCAGGCTTGGAAGAGATCTTTTAGGGAGATCATTTAGTCTAACACCTCTGCCAAGACAGGGTCATCCAGAGCAAGTGTCACAGAAACACATCCAGCTGAGTTTTGAATATCTCCAGAGCAGGAGACTCCACAATCTCCCTGAGCAGCGTGTTGCAGTGCTCATGTTGAGGTGGAACTTGTTATGTTTTAGTTTATGGCCATTGCTCCCCATCCTGCACCACTGAAAAGAGTCTGGCACCATCTTCTTGGCACCCGCCTTTGAGACATTTATATGTATTGATGAGATCCCCTCTGTCTTCTCCAGAGTAAACAGACCCAGCTCCTGGAGTCTCTCCTCATAAGAGGGATGCTCCAGTCCCCTCATCATCTTTGTGGCCTCTGCTGCACCCTCTTCTTGTCTGTCTTGTACTGACCAGTTCTGCACCTCTCTTGTCCTGAGGAGCCCAACTGGGCACAGCACCCCGGGTGTGGCCTCACTAAGGCTGAGCAGAGGGACAGGATCACCTCCTGTGATGGCACCTGCTGGCCATGCCCTTCCTAGTGCACCCCAGGATACGGTGGGCTCTCCAGGTCGCTAGGGTACTGCTGGTTCATGGTCAGCTTGTGATTGTCACTCAGATACCCAGGTCCATCTCTGCAGAGCTGCTTCCCAGCAGGCCAGTCCCCAGCCTGTTACTGGTACATGGAGTTATTTCTCCCCAGGTGCAGGACCCTACACTTTCCTTTGTTGAACTTGATTCTCTCTGCCCAGTTCTCAGCCTATCAAGGTCCTATGGAATGGCAGCACAGCCTTCAGGTCTATCAGCCATTCTGCTTGGTATCCTATCATCAGCACACTTGCTGAAGGTGCATTTGATCCCTTTGTCCAGGATGTTGATAAACAAGTTGAATAAGAGTGGGACAAGATTGCACAGTATGTTCAGTGAAGCACCCTTCTTTAGCCCATGGATAACCTCTGAAATCTTGATGGGTTTTTCCTGTCCCTTAGCTGCAGCCTTTTGAAAGACAAGATGGCAGTTGACTTAAAAATTTTGTGATGAGCATAACAGGATTAGAGGAGTAGAAAACATGGAGGAGGTCAAAATGTAGTCATGAAAACTTCAGACTTTACAGATATCTGTTTAATGAGTTGTTAATTTAAGAACTGTAGTTTCTTTTAAATATCTTATTCCATAAGCAGAAATGCAACACAATCAACCTCACATAACAAATAGCTGCTCCAGTAATGATGTACTTGTTTCTGAGTAGGTATTATAGCTGGGTATGACTAAAAATGCACATGAAACAAAATCATATTGTATTTAATCACATAAGCATGTTTCAACACCTATGCATGCATATATAGGAGCAAAAGTACTGTAGACTTATCTTCAGCAAAGCCTTCAGGATTTCCTCATTTCTTGAGTTTCTTAGGCCAAAACATCCTTTTAAAAGAATACCTGCTGATTACAAGAGCAACAGCCTATATGTGATGAAAAAAAAAATTGATTTTTAATCATTCAGAGTGAATAAAATAAAAGTATTCATATTTAAAGTTCTTGCTGTTTTCTGAAACCAGTAAGATATCCCTGGTTTTAAAAGAAATTACTTTCTTTCCTGAAAATGTAAGCCTTGTGAAATCCTACAACTGCATTATTTCCATAGAAAAGCTGTGGGAACTCAGTGCATCACCTCAGATGCTCTGAGTCCCAGGGAGAGCCCCTGGGGGGCTCAGAAGTCCTGGAATGTAGCCAAAAGTACCTGGTGGCTTGATTCTGACCCTTCGAGAGTCGTGCTATCTCAACATGAGGATTCACAGGTTTCTGAGGTGTAAATGGTGAAGGACAAATGCTTTTTTAGACTAGAACATAGGTTTTAGGATTCTGGTGCAAGGGGGTATGATGGAGACAAGATGGAGGATTTAGGCCCAACCTCGTGGTTCTTCTTCTTCTTCTTGTCATCCATCTTCTGTGTGATGTATGCACTTTGGATTGGCTTATGCTAAAGGTGCACTGTTTAACAAAGGTGATGGGAATTGGTGAAAAATTATAAATATCATATACGTAATTATCAGTATAAGAATGTTCTACCGCCCCAGGGGCGGGGAGTTTGCGTGTGGCTGCCTTGCTGGTTGGATCTCAGCTGGGCAGAAGAAAAACTTTTTAGATAAGATAAAATAAACAACCTGAGAAAAAGATCAAAAGAAGAGTCCAGACTCATCTGTTCACTGCAGGCTGCCTGCGGACCACCCTACGCGTGTCCGACAGAGACAGCCAGCCGATCGGACAAAAAGCTGAGTGTTTAATACCTCTTAAATGTTTAATTTTCCTTTTTCTCACATATTTTAAACTAAAATCACAGTGGGAAAACATTTCTCATTTCAAAATGATAACGCATTTGGAAGTAAATTTGAATTCTGCAGTGATGTCAGAAGTCTGGACATTTGCTGGGAAGTGCTTATCCTTCTTGGGGAAGGATATACTGAGCTGGTTCCCCATGTATTTTTATTTTTCCAGAGGAGTCTCCTAACATTTAGTTGGGTTTTTCTATAGGAAGTATACTGCAGCTATCTGGATGCAGTTGACTTTCTTTGTAGCAGTCCATACAGTGCTGGGGTTTGCATTTTTGACCAGACAGTCTTGATAACAAACCAGTGATAACACACCAGTGTTTTGGTTCTTGGTAAGCAGTGTTTGCACAGTGTCAAGGTTTTCTCTCCATGACCCTACCGAAAAAAAGGCCACTAGGAAGGGGGTGTGCAAGAGGCTGGAAGGGAACACAGCCAAGACACCTGACCCTGGCTGACCAAAGGGATGTTCCATACTGTATGATGTGCTCAGTCATGAAAGCTGAGAGAAAGGAGGAGAATGTAAGGGCATTAGTGGTGATGGCATTTATCTTACTGAGCAACTGCTATGCAGACTGAGGAAGTGGCTGGACACCTGCCTGCTGATGGGAAGTAGTGAATACATTTCTTATTTTGCTTTGCCTCAGCATGAAGTTTTTGCCTTTTTTATCAAACTGTCCTATCTTGACCCAGGAGCTTTTTCCATCTTTTCTTCTCCTCTGCTGTCTGTGCTATTGTGGGTACAGGGGGAGAGACCAGATGGGTGGGCATCTGTCAGCCAGGAACTGACAACATCTGAGCACTCACTGAAAACTCTCACAAAACCAGACTGCAAATACGTACTCTTTCTTTACTCAGCCTGCCCTTGAAGACTTGATTCTTGAATGTTGCTTAGGAAGAGAAGCAAGTTATATAAAGGATAAAGTACTATAACAATTGTTTTGGTTATTGCCTTTTCTTCAATTATAAGGACTTTAAGTCTTCTCTGTTGACCTGATTTAGTCTTCTGTAGCCTTTTGGAAGTGGGATGGAGTATGCTTTGCATTTTTATCCTGCAGTATGCATTGTAAGTACTTCAAAAGCAAACGTTTTTTAACATAGAATTTCATGAACTGTAGAACAGAGTGTGAATTTCAGCCTTATTGGGATATAATGACAGCTGACTGTAAGAGATTTATATCCCATTCACATTAACTTTAAGGAATTGCAGTCCTTGAATTGCAGGGAATCAAATCCCTGCAATTTAATGAAAATCACACCAGAATACTAAAAAAACACACACTAAATTATATAAAGAGTACGTGAACACTTGCATATGGCAGAAGTTTGAAAAATTATATAAGCAGCTCATAAGGCCAGGTTCTGTTTGTAAAAAATTACTTATGTACTTGTGAATTTAACATCACTGAAATTCACTGGGATGATCTCCTCAAAAATCACATGATCCATTTGAATATTTTACTCTTACCTATTTAGCACATTCTCTTCTCAAACTAATATGAAGATGGGTACCACTTGATTTTTTTAGAGGTATGGAGGAGAGATACACAGCTGGGTTGACCAGCTTCCTGAAAAGATTTCAGTGTTCATTCCATCAGGACATTTGTGTGGGTTTCCACCCTTGAACAAAGGTACTCAGCTCAGCAGAGCACGCAAACACTTGCCTTTTTTATGCCTTTGTCTGTGAGCACTTCTTTCCGCCCTTCAGATGGCCCTTGCAGACACCATTGCATTGGGATACCACTGTGGTTTCCTGTGTCTTTACCTCAGACCTTAGTCAGGAGCCAACTTTGGCTGCCAAACCCTGCCAACACGGCAGCCTCCTCTTCGCAAAGTAGTAACTGCGGTTAAGACGTCATTCTTTGCAAATCAATTTTGGCAAGGATGACAGCTAAGGGCAGGAGCAGGACTGGTATTTAGGGGCCTAAGCCATTCAATTGGCCTTAATCCTCCCTCTTATTAGCCTGGCTTTGTGGAAGGTGGATGGACTCACTTTAAAAAGATGAAACAAGCTTTCATTTTGGTCTTTTCTTTTTGATCACAACAGCAAAAGACCTGGGAAACTCTGATTAATTAGTATGGCTTGGGCAGATGAAAAGAATAAGGAATAAAGAATAAAATTCAAAGAAAAATGTCTAAAGCTTTGAGAGGAATGGAAGCATGTAGTGCCAATACAGATTTTAAATACTTCTGTCTGTTTGTATAATTTTCCCAGGATTTGTCTCTCATTGACATGAAGAACTAAGGTGGCAAGACAAGTAGAGTGTTTTGTTTGGACCATGATGATGCTGATAGTGGCTATGCTGATGCTGGCTGTATATTTCATAGAATGAGATTGCATGTAAAGATAGTAGTAGAAATTTCCAGAAATTTGTGGTAATCATGCAGGTGGACTTTTAATGACTAATTTCACAGTCTAGAAAATGTTCTTCCAAATAGTTCTGACATATTCTTATATCCTGAATTGAGAAAATTCATACTATGCATAAGTAAACCTTTCTGGTGGGACAAATGTTACCTTAACCACAGGAATTTGTTTTATGAGTTGCACTTGGCTTTTGGTTTCTACATACTTAGAACTATTAGTTTCATTGGTCTTTATGCTTCCTTAAGGACATTATTTTCTGACTTTATGAATTGAGGACTTTTGGCAAGGTAGTTACAATTACTGAATCAAGGGTATGTTTGAGCTGATTGTTGTGATGGTGGAGCAGAAAAAGATCAGTATGAGAACTTTTAATGATGAAAATAAAATGTGTCAAAATAATTTTCTTTTTCTTGATGAAGTACTTTTGTTTCAACAGAAGTACTTTTGTTTCCATTGTATGTGGGGAAAGAAATTTACATAATGGTTTGAGATACTGCTACTGTAGCAATTCAGATTTTGCTGGTGTCTGATAGACATGCTTGAAATATATATATTGGTTAAGAAGATTACCACTTGAAAATGTAATTGTATTTTTACTGAGAAGTTTTTCTGAGGTGATAAAATATATTGATATTTAATGAAGCATGAAAGACTTAAATGAACCATGAAAGCAATAGTTAAATTAATTAACTGAGTATAAAGCCTCTTAGAATACGTACCTTATGTGGGCTGCTTGCTTGTTATTTCTGCCTGGTTAAACTGACAACTAGGATAACATTCTTACCTTTTATGAGAAACAACCTTAAACAGTATCTTGCTTTTAGTGTCAGGAAATGAAAAAAATGTGCTGCTCAGAATCTCAGGGACAATACTGTTTGAATAATAGTAGTGTCCTTGCACAGTTGATTTTATCTGGGGAACAAAAATGTACTGAAAGTTACAGAAATGACTGCAAGTTACTTAGATTCCTGATTCCATACTGCAGTTTCTGAAGTTCTTTCCATGTTAGCATTTGTCATTTGTTTTAAATGGGTATCACTAATAAACAGGTTGGCTTTTTAAAAATATTTTTTCTTTTTTCTTTTTTTTTTTTTTCTTTTTTTTTCTTTTTCTGCTTCTTGTGCATTTTGGTCTCTTAGAGGGGGAAAGATGTTTTTCTGAGAAAGAGCAGTCAAATGCCTTGGATTATCTATAGAGATTTAGAAAGGGAGCCTCGCGTAGTATTAGAGTTTAACATTAAACAACACCTTCATTGCATGTTTTTTTTTTGCTGGACTCATGCTATTACTGGAACATGACGTGCAGCACAGTCTGGCACTGACGTATTATGTGGCAAAGACTGAGGCCTGGCCTGTGCTGGAGGTAGAAAGCAATCTTCTTGCTCTTCTCTCCTCTGCTCACAACTGCACAGAAGGCGGCAGGTTTTGCTTGGAGGATGTTGTCATAGAGCACTGGAGTTAAGGCAGCCTTCTTAACTTCTTATCTGCTGAGAAACTGTCCCCTTACTCTTGGTGCTCTGCTTCATCCCCTTTTATGAGTGAGTAAAGGAGGTGGAAGGTCTTCCTTGGCCTGGGGCCTGGAGGAAGGAAAGGCTCTTCTTCCCATCACTGCCCATGCAGGCAAGCTGACAGGAGAAACACTTCCTGTGTACAAAAAGGAAGATAGATAGCAGTCCAGGGAACACAGCAAGAAATCAGAAATTACTGTCAGAACAGAGGGTACATTGCTGTGCTGATTTACTTTGATACGTGGAATGATAAGGTCTTTAGAGTTACGGATCTATGTGTGCCCAGAGTTACAGATAGCAAAGCTCCTATGTGGTATTTCCAAAAACACTAAGAGCATTCAGATAACAGAAGTTATCTGAGCATGTTTTAATTAAAATTGAGGGAAAAGAATAATAGAAAATATTCCAAGAATGTATTTCTAGCATGAAGAAAAGCACAGATGTGCAGTAAAGGTTGAACAGTGCTATAAGTTGTTGTGGCAGATGAAAAGTGTTACCTATTACAGAGAATTTTTTTTTCTAGAATGTTTTCTTGTTGCCCCTCCATAGTCGGCTGCATTGCAATCTGATGGTATCAACAAAAAAGTATTCCAACAAAATTGCTGGAATCAATTAATTTATTTTGCAGATGACTGCAATGCTATTAAAATGCTGGGCAAAGTGTTTCCTATTGATTTATTTTGAGTCCTATAATTCACAATATATGAGGAATTAAAAAAAATATATTTTTTTAATTGCTTCCTAAGTAATGCCACATGTAAGTGAAATTCTAGTCTGTGCTTTCATATACATACTGATATATGCTCTGGGTTTATTTAAATCAGATTCAGGCAGTAATTATCCAGTGGCACTGCAGCTGGAAGGTATTATCTCTTATTAGCATGTATTCCAATACAATTATCTTATGTTCTTTCAAACACAAAAAAAAAATGTAAATTTCCATTTTGATTATGATAATATTTTTCTCTTTGTATTGTAGTGGTATTCTAAGAAGCTGGTCAATTCTGAAACTTAAAACAGGAAACTTTTTGGGTTTTTTCACCTTACAATATTCACCATTATATTCATATATTGCACTTTTAGTGGAGTTTCTCTTGATTTGTACCAGTTATTTGATTATGAGGCTTGCACAATGTATTAATATTTCAGAAATTCAAACTAAATGGTCAGGCTAAGTTTTGTAAATAGAAACTGGTTACTAATACTGTGGAAAACTAGTAGCACAAACCAAAGGTGTAAAGCTGTAAGTTTTCTGCAATAGAAAAGCACATACCATACTAGCCTAATAAGGACAAAAGCAGAAGTCATCTAATGTTACTGATAACAAATTGGGAGTTACCTATTGCAGCTAAAACATTTATATTTTAGTTCAGTTAAACATTAACTTGTGTGTGCACTAGTTAACTGATAACGTTTTAGGTTTTATGCAAAATAAAAAAAAAAAAAACAAAGTAGCTTTCTAAATAACTTTTTAGTAAGTGATAGGTCTTCCTGATATAGATTAAATGGTTTCAAAATTAATATGAGATATTACAGATGTCTGTAGATCTAATTGAAAATCTTTGTTTTACTGTGTCTGTTCCTGGAAGTTTCCTGAACCTGAGTGTTTCATAATATATTCTTAGTTTAGTCATTACAAGACCACTGTTTTCATTTGTTTAAATTTAGTGGTTAAAGTGTTCCATAGAAGTAGGTGATCTCATTGCTGTCTGCTCTAAACCAGCTAAGTTAATCACCTGTGAGGTATTGTTTTCACTGGTTGGTTCTGGATAATTTTTTACCTTGGTTCCAGTTGAAGGGAGACATTGTTTTTCACTGTGCTTTGTCAGTCTCTTTTGTCTCTCAGTAGAGTTGCTCAGAGTACATACTTGATTACTTCATACAAAGATTGCAAATAACGTTGGAAATTAGTGCAAGTTAATTTATCAAATGCACTCTGATAGTGAAAAAAACTGCCTTTACAAGATTCAAAGCATGAAGAATCTTTAAAGTGCATACAGAGTACTGCCTCTTAATACCATGCCATCTCATAATTCTGTTTAGTGTATTTTCTTGAGATTATTTTTATTGATTGTAAAGATTAGGTCTCTGTAAATAGTGAAGAACATGGGTATATCCAGTATTAGTCAGATTAATGGTGTGTCTAACTCGGTGTTCAGAGTGGACACTGCCAGAGGATTTGGAGAAAATTTGTTACTAAATGTCATTGTTGAATGTGTTAAGAAAACCATGAGCTGTGATCATAACCATAATGTTAAAAACAGTGAGCTTTTAGGATCTTAATTTCAGGATTTTCTCTCTAACTACAAATCCTTGATTTTTTTTTTTGTTTTGTTTTGTTTTTAAAGACAATAAATCCTGAGAAACACTGTTTCACTAGCATGTAGTGGCTATGTGGTGTATTGTAGTTGAGAAACTACAATATTTTGTAAGACTTGCAACACTAATGATAATTCAGCAACTTTTTGAGTCATAGTTTAATAATTTACTTGTACTCTGAAAAACTCTAGCTTGCATGCTATAAAAAAAAAGGCTCATACCTAATGAACTTGTGACTGAGCTTTTGTCTAGTTCACCTAGAAACCTCAAGGTCTCCCAAAAAGATTTGGACTCGGAGTATGGTGCCAGTTTGAAGAAGCCCAGATTTCCAAATCGGCAAAGATTTTATTTGATCATATGGTCATAGAGGCAAATGACAATATTCCCCCTAGCCTGCCTTTTTAATATATTTGCTCCCCTTTGAAGCTTCAGTTTAACATGCTTAAAGAAGGTTCAAAGGGGTCTGATATCCACTGCCCTGCAGCTAGTGTCTCTGTCTACATAGTTGTTGTGCAATAGCGTCTCTTAGGTGGCTGTAGAAACAATAGAAAAGTCACCATTTAGTTTAAGGGCAAAGGGACAAGTGCTAGCTCTCTAGCAGTCATTAATAATAGAACTGAAATTGCTGCAGGGGAAGCCTGGAAGCTTCAGCAGGCTCAAGGTGAAAGGGACTGAGATATTACCATTGGGAAGCAAGTCTTCTATGCAAACACTTGAGTTTTTTGAGTTACCAGCCACTGTGAAGCCCCCACCCCCTCCAAATAGGTTGTCAATAACCCTGCAGATATGGTGACAGACAGTAAAGATGTACGTAGTTATTGGGGGCTGCAACATCCAGAGGCTTGAATGTGTTGTGAAAAAAGGCCAAATGTGTTTTCAAACAGCTGTGATGAGTTTAATCTATGTGAAGAATACATTCATAAGTCTGCCTTTTTCCTTTGGTCTTCTTCCGTATTTATGGTCTTAACAACATACTTTTTTTGCTTGTGCCCTTTTCTCCCCATTTTGGTCAATAGAGAGTCCAGGCAAACAAGAGTGGAAGCCCAATACAATGGAAACACTAAAACCAACCATTTCCAAAGCTCTTAACATGTACATTTTCTGTATATGTGTACACAGAAAATCCCCTAGGGAAATTAACTTTTGCTCTCTTGTTGTAATTCTTTTATTTCTAGCTGTTGCTCTAACAGTAACAATAGACAGGTTTTCAGATCACTTTAGTAGCTTGATTTCATAGTGTTTCGTTCAGTAACTATAGAATTTATTAATCAGAGAGATATTTGAATTTGATCTGGTGTTATGTATTTGGTATGTATGTAGTGTCTTTCAGAACACCTGGCAATTAAAACTGGTTTTGCTTTCATATGTTTTTCTTGACCATGATTTATATGTGGAAAGCATAGTTTACAATTTCAAAGGTTTGGTGAAGTAGTTTCATTTTTTAACCTGAGATACTTGGAAGAATTAACAAATTACTGTTCTTATCATGAAGAAATAGGCAAAGAAATTGGTTGATTTTCAGTCAATATCTGATAAAATAAAATAGACTCTCATATTGGCCTCTTCCTCCAATAAGTAAGAGAATTACGTAAATTTAGAAAATCTCATCTAAAATTCTGTGTATCTAAAGTACTTGTATTTTTCTGCATTCTTTGAATGTTCTTCAGAAGACTGCAGTGAAACAATTTTGCCTTTCAAGGTTGAGTGAAGCTTAGCTGTTAACCAACTATAGAGAATAAACAGGGAAAATAGGCAGTCTAATGAATGAGGAAGTGAATGGATTGAAATATTTCCATAACATTTTTTTACTGTTTCTACTTGTTAACTATTACTGTTATATTTTGATAAGGAGCAGTTTTGATTTATGTGTTATTATGTTTATTTAGAATAAAGCACCTGCTCTGGTCAGCTGTAACTCTTACAATGAGCTGCTGCAGAATTGATTCCACCTCCTTAGTTGTTGTTGGTTTTATTGGACTGTCTCCTGATCTATAACCTAGCATAAAAGAAAATAAACTACTTTTTTGGCTTATTTAAAATATTGGCTTACATATTTTTCTTAGAATCTACAGTGTCATTTAAACCCACTGGTATCCTCCTGGGAGTTTCCTGTTTATCTCAGCTGATGTGGATTCAAGGCATTGAGGAATTTCTGGTTGTCCTTTCACCGTCCTGGCATTTCCAGGCTTCAGGACAATGATACCTGGACTGAGGGCTCCTCTGGCATTCTGGGTATGTGATGCCAAGTGCCGATGCTGGACACAGTTATTCTGACATTTATCCAGAGCTTTTGAACACACGTTCTGACAGCTTGCCTTTCAGCAGCAGGCTCCTGACAGGCCAGGTCCATGTTGGGCCTGTTTAACTTTATGCTAGATCAGATGTGGTCTGTACCTTTGTAGTGGGCTTGAAGTCAGCATAAGCTTCCAATCTTGTGCTCAGACTTAGTTCAACATAGATGGGGTTGTATGCTGCTGCCAGATTCAGATCAAATTGGTACTGTTCAGTGAGCTGCAGGGCATGGACAAGGTATTAATGATGGTCTTTTGACACATTTATGCCTATATGAAGCAGCTGTTGAAATTTTATGACTGCTTTTCACAGCAGCAGCCTTTTACTTTTCAGTCTCTTTCAGTGGTGGGAGCTGATGATTTATTCTTCCATGATAATCTCCCCTGACTTCTTTTCAGTGGAAGAGATGTAATTTTTTGTCATAACAGCAAATGTTTGTCAATGGTAAAAAGAAGAAAACCTTTTTCTTCTGCTTCCACATAAAAGTCCAGACAAATGTTCATGAGGACTAGAGTCTTTCATAACTTTTGTTTATCATTCCAGTAATGCAGTCTCTCCAAAGTACTTAATTTCTCATGTTTTCCTTTCTATGGCTAGCAACCAGGTCATTTTTTCTTATCATTTTTACCATAACACAGCAAATTTTCTTACCTGCTGTTGGCATCCCTAACGTACTGTTTATACACAGATAATAATAGCAGACCCTGTAATTGAAAGGGGAACCAGGATACACTGAGGATGCAACTTTCTGTATTTAACAGCACTGGTTTGGCAATACTCCCTTTTCTGTTTTTTCTGCTGGGATTTGTTTTTTTTTTCTGACATGTAAGCTTCAAGAAGCTCAGATTTAGTAATGAGTAAATAGTAATTTCACTGTATTGTTGCAGATTGTTATTTGAGATGACATATGGCCTTTCCCTAATGGAAATCTGACAAATGCACAGTCCTTAATTCATTATATGATAAAGCAGATGTTATTGTTACTACTGAAATTTGTTTCAAGTGGCCTTTAAGTGAAGGGTGTTAATGGCATCATCCAGGAAAGGATCAGTATATATTTGATACATTTTCTCAATGCTAAATAGTAGGTTGATGTATTATTAAGTATTCCATCCATCCATATACATACATACATACATACATACATACATACATACATATATATGTATGTATGTATGTATGTATGTATGTATGTATGTATGTATGTATGTATGTATATATCCTCTCCAAGCATTACATCTGTATTTCAGTGTCAAACCCAGCTGGGTTTCCTACATTGTTATAGTACACTTCTCTTTTATATAATTTGGTGCAGAATATCTTTGGTTCTACATACTAAAGGCACTTTTCTAAAAAAACAGCTAACTGAACATTTATAATACACACATACATATAGGCATATTATGTTGTATTATGTGTTTTTATAGTGTGAATGGAGCTTGTAAATTTATTTCACCCCATCCAGCTTTTTGCTAAGAGAAGTAGTGTTCATATTATTATCAGAGGCAACTTACATTTTTTGCCTAATGTTTGCTACTGGTTCCAATTTAATTCTCTGTAACATTATATAATCAACTGCTGAGAAGCACATTGATTCAGCTTTGAGTTCAAAATATGTACTTTCCTGCTTCACAGGAAAGAAATTAAAATACCTTCTCTTTTTCTTTTGATTTAATTGAACATCTGTGGGAACAGACAGTAATCCTACAAGAGCTTAAATGCTTTGTTGTGGTGTCTGCAGTGGAGTTGAGTGCAGAATCAGGAATTCTCTTTACATGTTTATCCTTGGAACTATTTGATCTGGAGGGAATTGAAGGATTTGGATTTTCTTCCTTTGACTGGGAGACCCATTAATGCCTTAATGTACTTCTCTCTGCAGTACACAGCCCATCTGAAGAACCTGAAGAAAAAGGTTCTTGTATGAGTTGTACACCCATATCAAAAGTAGATTTAATTTAGGAAAATGCTTTAGGTTTACATAGAAATACTTTTCACTGTTTGTCCTGATGTTGCTATCCTGCTTTGTACTATTCTGGAGTATTCTGAACAGGGAAGCAGGTAGAAATGAATAGTCTAGTTATTAGTTTTCAGCTGTGGTGAGAATTTGCTAGATGTGCAACAACTTCCATATTATGACCTGCATTTTAACTTTATAATCTCAATGTGTTTTAATGGAGGCAATCTTGTAAACTACCATCTGTGATTTAAATCACAACAAAAAGCATTTTGAAGGTATGTCCTGGTGGCCAGCTACCTGTTGTGCTACTGTGCAATAGCTATCAGTTTGAGTCATGGCAGCAGTGATTAAGAGCAGACTGTGGCCTTTAAAGAAAGTCCAGAATGCTTCTCAGTTTGATTCAGCTCAGATTCCTCTACTTAGACCTCTGAAGAATGCTGGGTTCCAGCTGTAACTCTCTCCTCTAGTGAAACTACTCAGCTGGCACTGCAGTCTGCATGCATATCGGTGGTCTCCTTGCTTTATGCAGAGGTAGTGGTAGGAACAATGGAAGAGCTTGCAATGGATTGCAGCTGCAGGGTTTGGTAGCACTCGGGGCACAGTGCTGTTCTGGCAGTCTCCTTGGGTTCTCTCTTCCTGTCTTCTTCATAGAGAGCTGTCCCTCAGCTGAGGGCTTTTAACCTGGTACTTTTTGTGGTGTTTTTCCGTCACCCTGGTGTTTATGTACTTCAGCACATGTTTTACACATGCATAATCTTTTAATTCCTCTGTAGAATATTGCTATTTATGTTTCGAGAAGTTTTCAAAATTCTTGTATTGGCCTCATCTGAAGATTCCCATTACTTTCTGGAGTTTGCAAACTGATGTGAGTTCTGTGCCTCATCATGGGTTCATGAGAGATAAATACTAACATGCTTTGTTTATTTTAGGAGGTCCTGGTTATGGACACAAGAGCAAGTCCATTGGAAAAGACAGTGGCAACAATGCAATAGTCACCAGCAATCCCATGACAGTTCAACAGCTGGGACCTCTTTCACCTTCAGTGAATCAGCTTTCAACAGCATGCAGCCAGATCAGCCCTAGCTTACAAAGGTCTATGGATGCTTCCAGCCTGAGTGCTTCTCCATCAGATACAAGGTCCTCAATTACCTTTTTTATATTCAGTACTTTAAAAGCAGGGGGTTTTAATTCTGTAATTAAAATTTCTGATTATTAAAGTCAGAAAATCATTCTCTGTTATGCCATGGGAAATTGAATTCTATGTAATTTAATTCATATCAACTACAATCATACTGTTTGGATCATTCAAATAATGGGTGAAATATGGCCACACAAAATCTTTGTATGATAGAACTTTTCTATTAGACAGAGGTTTTGTAGTCACTAACTAGATTTTTGTTCTAGGTATAGGAAGTGTTATGGAGGATGAAAGCAGAAATAGTCCACATGTTGCATCTACATATGCATCTACATACATTGCTAAGTGTGCCATGTTGGTGCCTTTCAAATAACACCAAGGAAAGACAAAAAACCATACATGCTCTGCACATGTTCCTCTCTCCTCATCAAATGCATTTGCTTTCAAATGGTTTGTTTACCATCTGATAATTAATCAGATCAATTGTCCTTGAAAACTTGTTAGTTTTCTTAGTTCATGTTGCGTAGGTAAAGAAAACTATGACCACTTCCTGTAAATGCTGCCTTTTTATATTAATACTCCTCAGATAAACATTTATCAATTAATTTTAAATGCTTAAATAAGTTTTGAGATTATGACTTTGAGTTTTTCCAGCAAACATGAACTAGAGGAAAGCAGATATTTAAGAACCACCCTATAAGTACATTAGGCACATCTCTGGATATTAAACATACAATGAGAAAATATTCCAGTGTATTATTTTGGAATCTACATTCCCCATTGCCTACTGAGTTGAAATGTAGTTTTTTATTTACAAAAGACCATAAGAGTCTTTATTCTCAAAACAGTTTTCATTTACTATGTTGCTTTATTATAAGCCAAGGGATGTTCCTGAAATAATTAAAATTATTATGGTACTATGCTTTACTCTTAAGATAATTTTTAACATTTCTGTCACTTTAGTTGTGAAGACTGAGCCCCTTGGGAAAATTTACAAAATTAATTATGCTTCCTATGTAGACATGTCAGCAAAAACCATTCAGTGCTAAGATGATGACAAATGACAAATCCAAACACATGCCTTTCAGATCAAAAAAAACAATGATGCTAGAAAAGTATAATTACATAATTGCTACTTACTTAAGTTTTAGGTATGCCTGTATGGTTCCAAACACTGAATGTATGGTTGGATGTATCATGTTAGTACTGAGTTATACAATTTTGATTTTATTTCAAAGAAACATTTACTAAGGGCAACCTCAAGTTGAAACTCTGGCAGAATCAAGGCTGTGGTGTCCCTAGAGTACCTTTTAATGATTTATCAATGAGGGTGTTATAAAATAAGTTTATCACACAAAGAATGTCCATTTCAGCAATTTTTACCTCAATCTGTCTGTTTGATAGGGCAAAACAAGTTTAAAGTCAGGTTCTAGCTCACAGATTGTCAGAACAGTGTGGGGTTTTTTTTCTTTGTGTTTTTTTGGGGAGGTTAGTTATTTGTTGTTTGGTTTTGAGCTTTTTTTTTGTTTTTGTTTTTTTGATTAAATTTCTTGAACTATAAGCTGCTTTTCCCTAAGTGAAGTTGACTGGTTCTTCCTGGGCAGAGTGCCTTCTCTGGATTTTATCTCTCAGGCACTATGAACTGTGTTCTGGCAGCTCAACCCAAGCCAGATTAGTTGTTGAATTTACCAAAGCTGAAGTGAATTTTCTTGATTTTTACTGATGGAAGGAAGAAACCAGTTGGCAAAATGAGAGTTTTGCTACACATAGCATCAGATTCTGGTGTATAGACCATGGGGGATAAAACCTTCCCCATCTTTTTTGAGCTTCTGCAAAACTGCTTTGGAGTATTTAGTTGTGTTGCATCAAACCAGATGTAATTCTGCCATTTGCTTTGACGCAAGTCAGAAAAAAACCTAGGAAAGAGCAAAGGGTTCTTGGCTAGTACATAGAAGACCATGAAAAGAGAGAAAAACATAGTTTTCACTCTTCCATGTTTATGTTCAGGATTATACTCTGACATTGTGGCCTCTGTACACAAAGGGAGAATACAATGTTATTGCAGGTAATCTCTTGTAAATGTTAATGAAAGTTCTGGTCCAAACTCAAGCCGGTTTCGTTTGCAATAAGCAGATACACCAATTAATACCATCTGAGATTCTGGCACCCTGATAGATATGGTCCCTCATTTTCATATTAGGTGTATTTATTTTCCTCATATTAGAAAACTACTTAGTCGCAGCGTGGGCTGAATTTGAAATAAATCTTCATTTTTTGGGGAGCTGAAATTTTTATTAGTTTTTGAATTTAGATGCTGAAGTGCTGAAGCTTCTTCAGAATAGCTGGCTCTTACTTACTGTATACTTGAAATTCTGGGCCAGCTTTTTGTTTTTGTCCTATGAGACTTTTAAAAACCAGTTTTTCTTCAGATTCACCCATGGGTATGCCCCTTTGTGTTAGGCATTAGTAGCTTTTTGTATGACACTGGTTGTACTATGCATCTGCTTAAAATTCTTGTCAGTACAAAAATAGACTTTTTATTGATGCACTATTTCTTTTTCTTTATTCATGAAAGAGAAAATAAAAATTTAAAGAAAAACTGGCACACACCTAGAACTAGAACACTAGAACACCCCTACCCTCTCCTTATATTTTCTAGGTGTGAATCATAGCATTGAAAATCAAACCTTACTTACTTGTCTTGCTACGTTGTAAACTGTGGATCTGTATTTGGGGTCACAACATATTAGCACAATTTAATTGCCCCATAATGAACTGTGCTTTAACAAAGCCCATTGACAACAGCCTAAATCAACTTTTTCACAGTCATCCCTTTAGATCTATATGGCACACAAGACTGACCTGATAGAGCAATCTCATTTTTCTCATTTCTCCCAATGCAAATTGTAGTCAGCATGCTAATCGTGCTTTTTGTCTGTAGTCTGTTTTGCAAGTGCTGTTTCAACCCTGACAGAGTCACGTAAGGTCCATGGCAGTACCCTGCCCTGACACTGAATCAGAACAGGATGTTTCTTATACTGATACAGCAGATCAACCATGCATCACAAAGCAAGTATCTTGCGCAAAGGAGCATTTAACCATCTCTCCCACTGGTCACCACAGCAAGGCTTGCTGTTCTCTTCAGCTACATTTTCCCTGTTTGTGAACTATCTTACAGATACAGCACCTGCAAACTACTTCCTCTCTCTCTCAGGCTGTGCCAAGCTTCCCTTCCAGTGTCCTTGATCCATCATTGAAATTCCGTGCTTCTTCAAAACTGTATTGTTAAAATAATAAACCCAAGAAATAGTTCTCAAAACATGAGATGCAGAGGCTTCTGTGAGACTGTTGGGTTTGTCTAGATACATGACCAGTTCTTCCTATTGCAAGAGCTTCTTAAAAATAGAAATTTATATACTGATAGCACCACTAGCTGGTAGGAAATCCAAATCTGCCTGAGTGTGAACTGGAAACCTTGATGCCCCTTTTATTTCCTTTTATCCCTTTCTGTACAAAATTATACTTTTAAGGGCCTATATGTTGTGGGGTTTTAAGCTATCCGAAGAATACTTGCAGCATAAAGAATTTTCATAATATCTCTGTGAAAAATGCTCGATAACAGCAAGATTACATTTTCTTGAGAAAATTTAGAAAAATTTTGATTGCTGACTTGGAAGGAGATACATCTTCAATTCAAATCTAAGAAACCTCTTCAACGAGTTCTCCTACATTACTCGTTTATTTTGTTTGTTTTGTAAAGTTAGATATTATCTGTATTTATAAACCTGATATATAAAACTTCTGTAGGGAAGTATATGTAATGTTTGTATGCATTATAATTGACAAAGTCATTCAGGTTGAATATTCATTCTCTTTGGATTAGTTTTCTTTCTGTTTCTTTCAAGTATAAATAATAGAGGACTTAAATCATTGTGGGTTTCATAGAAGACAGGAACATAATGCTTTGTCTTCAGAAGTCCAAACCTATTTACACCACAATTGATGAAAAGATGTGCAATTTTGCAGTAGTGGATCAAGAATCTTTACAGTAACTTTCTTTCAAACTCTTGGAGTTTTAAAGTTGGTTTGCTAAATGACCTTTTTACACATATATTGCCTTTGTATAACTACTGGTACATTAACTGAGTGTGCTAAACTTGAGCACCTAATATTAGGGAGAGCTTTTCTCACATGTAGCCTTTCCTTAATTTTAATTGTGTGTGTAAAGGTAAAAGATCTACTTCCAAATCTAACTGCTTACTTTATCATACCTTTATTTCAGGTCACTCTTGTCATGTGAGACTCTGGCCTCTACAACGTTAAGCTTGTCAGAAGGTCACTCCCCTCTGAGTGTTGAACAAGAGTGGTCACATAGGTACAGGACACTTTCCTCTGCTCCTTCTGACCATGGTTTACAAAATGGCAGTGAGCTGAGGGACTTAATAAATTTTTCGCTTGAAGCATCTCCATCCACTAACTCATTACCATCCTACTTATATGGCATGGAAAATAAGAATTCCCCTTACCCTAGTCCTTGCCCATCCTCAGTCTGGTCTCAATCAGCCCGCTCCAAAAAGAGAGCACTCTCTATATCTCCTCTGTCTGATGGCATTGGGATCGAGTTCAATACAGTCATTCGTACATCCCCGACTTCTCTGGTGGCCTACATCAACGGCTCTAGGGCATCGCCAGCAAACGTCTCCCTGCAGCCTGAGGTCTATGGACATTTTTTGGGAGTGAGAGGAAGCTGTATACCCCAAAACTGCTCTGTTTCAACTGCCCAGAAAGGCCTCCACATGGCGAATGGCAGTGTCACTTTTCCAGGGTGTGTTGAGAATGGGACAGGTGAGTACCAGCAGATGCAGCATCTGGAACAAGCCAGCTTGCAGATGGTTGCCACAAATAACATGGTGATCCAGCAGGGTGTGCTGCCCCTGGACAGCCAGGCAATGGACATCCTGAAGAATGAACAGCTGGATGACTTTGCAGGCCCTATTGTTGACATGCCTCTTTTACCCCTGGTGCTGCCACCACCTCCTCCCCAGGGGCCGCCCCCGCCGTACCATGCTCACCAGCACCGGCATCCGCACAGCCTCCCCAGCCACGTCCCCCCGCTGCAGGTGCTGCCTCCTGCCCCTGGTGCCCTGCTGGAGGAAGATGGTGAGCTGGATGATTTCAATGGCAAGCACAGCTGTTGCTGGGTTGACTGTGGGAAGCTGTATGACCATCAAGAGGAGCTTGTGCGGCACATAGAGAAGATCCACATAGACCAGAGGAAGGGAGAGGACTTCACCTGCTTCTGGGCAGGGTGCCCACGAAGGTTCAAGCCATTTAATGCCCGTTACAAACTGCTGATTCACATGAGAGTCCACTCAGGAGAGAAGCCAAACAAATGCACAGTGAGTCTGAGTTCTGTCTTTCTTAACAACTAAAGGCTCTCTCTTACTTTTAATAGTGTACTTTTTAAACTAGTCTGTGAGAATGAAAGATTGTTCCATCTTCCCACCTAAACAGAAAGGAAAGCTGTTCTTTAATTTGATACATACCAACAGATAGGATTAGATAAAATGTTGTGTTTTCTACATTTGTAAACTTTTACTGTAGACTGCAACAAGTGACATGCAAAACTGAGGCACAGTCAGTACTTAAGTATTTCCATGAAGGATTCATGCAGGAAAAAGTGCTGCAGAATTAATGTCACAATTTATCCTGAGAGACTCTTGCATCATGTAACACCTTTGTGATTTCAGGAATTTTCAAGACCTTGCATAATGTTACCACAAGAAACTGAGAAGAACTGGGCATTTTTTAAGGCAGTTGTTTGTTCTACTGTTAAAAAACCAAACCCACATACTGTTTCCATTAGTACATTAGGAATAAATCCCATAATAATTTTTCTTTTCACAGATTCTAGCAGTGAGCATTCAATCCCTGAAGTAATGTTTTTCTTGCTGTTTTTCTTAGTGTCACTGCAAGCCAGTCTAACACATAGGTAGTCACATGGGCTAATAATCTGTCTGTAATCAGTTTATGCTTGGTCTTTTGTGCACTGTCTATAATCTCTGTAATTCAGATTCATGAATTGCCTTACATATGGTCTGTATTTTGGATGACAATGAGCTTAACCTAAGTGCTTATTTAGTGTTCTCAGACAGACTCACCAGTGCAGTTTTGAGTCCGCAGCATAAATGAAGATGAGTATATAATTTCTAGGAATAATCACTGATTTAAAAATGTATTTACATGTGGTGAAATTTAAATTGGTGCTTGGAGTCTATATCACTGTATGAGTTGCTGAATAATGTTTTTAGCATGATGCAGATGTTTGCTTGTACAGTTAAGAGAAAAAGTATTTTTCTTTTACTTTTGGTTTTTCAAAGGACCAGCATCCTGCAGGATAGAGTGGATATCTTTCCAGATTTCCATCCTGAATTTAAAGAACCAGTAGAGATTGTGTCATGATGCTAGAAAGGCTTTTTATGCTTCCCTTTTGTCACACCAGAGCCTTAACTCAGAAACTCTGCTTTATGAATATTTTTTGAATTCCATAGTATTCTTTTTCTGCTCTCTGGATATATTGGGTCAGGGTTTACCATTAATTTCAGTTCTTCCTCAAGGATTTCTCACCACCTTTATGGGAAGAGAGAGAATGAGGGAAAAAAATACTATGAGTAAAGAAAGTAATTTTTCAAGGGAATATCACATGTCATTAAAGATATGGAGACAGACATCAGCAGATGAGTAGGGACTGACAAGAGATTGAAGAAAGAGCAGGAATGATGAAAGAGCACTGTAAAAGAGTAAATCCAAGAACCCAACATCTTTATAATAGAAGAATTATTATGAAGGATCCTGTAAAACTGGGGAAAACATTGTATTGGTGTCCTGGTTCAGGGCAAATTTGGGAGAGACAGTTGGTAACACACTAAACTCCCTGCCCTCCCTGTTCAGAAAGCGTGCTTACAATGACTTCCTGATTATAAAGCCTCCTTGAGGAGTCCTTAGCTTTGAAGATCATTCATTGATGATAAATAATGTGTAAGTGGATAAGGTATTAAATATGATAAAGTTTTGAGATTACTAAGCCAAACTAAAGTGCACACCAAGTCTTGCTGTGTCACCAAAATGTAAGAGACGTCTAGATCAACTTCTCAAAGAATGATTGCTTTTTAAACATTAAAGTGTGATTAATTTTACTGAACTGAAGCAAGCATTGCTGGATAGCACCAAAAAGTTTGTGTATCAGAAGCAGCACTCACATACTTATCTTTCTTTCATGTTGAGAATTGTAATTAAATGTAGAAATACTGAGGATGATATGATAATCCTGATAATGTGAATGTAAATCTGGAACATATGTCCCCTTTCTTGGGATAAGCAAGCAGAAATGGCATTCTTTAGCATGGTTTGAATGAAACAACTTGATGTTCTTTACCATTTCACAAATGGTGTAAATTTGGAAACATGTATTTGGCTTTCTAATGTCCAGCAGCCATAGTTTCTTGATATGTTTAGAAAATTTACTTCACTCAAACATCATACCTTTCTCACCAAGCAGTGAAATTTGCAATTACATCCATTCCATGTAAGGTTTTAAACAGAGATTTTAAGTGAGGTATTTGGGAGAACATTTTGGGCAAGATGATAAAGAAGAATGACTTCCAAATTAACAAAAAATTATGCAAAAGAAATCTGAAAATTTTCACTAAACCTCTACGAATTTATGCTTTTAAGTGCAAAATCAAAATAATCTATTTATACTCTTTATTTGTCCATCTAGAGTCTTTCTATAATTTATTTTCTGATTCTAGGTGTAGCATGCCTGTTTCTCTGAAAGTTACTGAAACTAATAGTCTCTATGTCCACTGCATTTTGCAGTCTAGTAAGAGGAAGTCCAGCAGAGCAAGCAGGAAAAGGGAAGGAAAAATGCCAAGTAGATGTCTATTATATTAATGAACCATATTTACTGTAAAGAATGTAGCAGAATCAGTAAGTCATTGGGAGGAACTATCTTAATGTAATCTATCGAGACATCCTGTAATCAAAGGCAGGTGCTTACAGCGCCCATTGTAGTGCCATCACACACTAATCATTGTGTAAGCATTGCACGTGTTGATGGTTCCCAACAATCTGCAAGACACAATCTTCTCATTCAGCATAAATTGCAGTGGGTCCTAGTCAATATACTTGTCATGTCCGTATATTTACTTGTCAGCGTTGATTATCTCTGTACTGCTGCGTTTTGAAGGTGTATTGTTACATATTGTGCTGGGTATCCCTAAGGACTGCTGCGATAAAGTGAGCTTTACATCAGCAAGATTTGTGAGATTTCAGTAATTTTTAAGGAGAGGGTTACTTCTATGTTGTATTGTAACAGTGGTAGAGATAATGTAAAATTAGATACACAACTTCATAAGCTGAACTTTGTAACATAATTTTATTCTTGTCTATTGTTGTTTTTTGACAATGAAATAATGTAGTTTACAATAGACGTGCAGAACAGCTGGGACTTCAATACTTGATATGCTTATTGTTAAAACCAGAACCATGCTTATAGTTAAAGTCAGAGTCAAGTGACCTCAGCATTTGTTTGGCCACATCTGAGTTAGTATCTATGTATCTATGTAACAAAAGTTTAGGGCAATGAACTAAAGCTGCGAACGATATTTTACTCTTTAGTTCCTGCTTGTTCTGGATGAGCTGTCTTCTTTGATTCTGGAAGATAAAAGTGTTGAAGGGTGACTAGTAATCAAATATCAGCACAGAAAAACGTGACAATCAGGATAATCAGATCTGAACTTAAAGAAGTTATTTGGAATAGCAATTCTTTAAATAGTTGTTAAAATGCATTGGGCTCCCTTACTGTTCATTAAACATCTTTCATGTTCTATTCTAATTTACATCACCTGGGAAGCATTCTTCTTTTCAGTGACCTGGTTTAGTGACTAAAAAAATGATTCATGACATAGTAGTACATATTTAGCGCCTGCTCTGAACCGTCTTCATATAAAGTAGATATAGCATGTTCTAATGCGTTGTATTTATCTATTAATCTGTGCATTAGCTAGTACTTTGTTGGAATAAGTCAAAAAAGAAAAAATATTAATAAAAATTTATATTGAAATGCAAGTAGTAAGTACAACAGTGGTTGAGATATAATCTGTAACTTTTGATGGCAGTTACCTCGCAATGGCATTCGAGGCTTCCGCAGATTTCATTTGGATTAGAAAAAGGCTGAATTCCCAGTAGCTGTTGAAACCTCAGAGTAGCAATTGGCAAATGCTGACCTTTGTTCTCTTTGTCTCTACCTGTGAGCTCATTTTCTACTCAGGTTCCCTTCTTTTATAGTGAACAATTTTACTTTTCAAGTTCAGCTCCAATAAGAGGTATTTAATTAGCCTTATTGCCCTGCTATGCAAACATTAAGCTTAACACATTTTTTCTGGTGTAAGCAGCAACAGCATGATGTTAGAGATAAATTCCAAGCTCACAATTCACAGCTTTATTCAGATGCACTAAGAATGCTTTCCCTTTTGAAGCTGAGTTCAGTCTTGTTTCTTTCTGTAAGCTCTGAGCTATGCTTCAGCCCAGTGACTTTAGTATTGATAGTAGTACATGACCACATTTTTTTAGTGCAGCTATTTGACATGATATAAACCAATAAAATTGCTATATTCCTGTAAGATTCAAAGCAACATCTGTTTAACATCTCCTAAATAACTGAAATTATCCCACAACACGTCTGCAAAGCATGTAAAACAGAATGTATGTGGAAAAAAGAACATGGAACTTTAAATACTTTTTTAAATGCTTTTTTTTTTTTGAGACACAAGTGAACTTCCTTGGGTTAGCATGAGTACTTGGATGGATGAGTGTATGTGTGCTGTTTGAAGAACATGTCCTTGGAAAACGGTGTCCAAATGGAAACTTTGATTAAAACCAGAAATGCTTTCTGTAAAAATGATTTGGATTTTTTTTTCTGTCTTTGGGCTTTAGCATTGTGTCTTCATATGGTATCTTATATATGGCATGTGCAAATATTTTGTTTACAGTATGACATGTTACTTGATAAGACCTTATCACATCCTATATTGCACGGAAATATTGATAAAATAGAAACTATAAAAAATTTTGAATTTGTTTTTCCTTATATGCTTGCAGAAGACCTTTCCACTATGCTAAAGTAGCATTTGAGTGCTTTGTCTTAAACAATGTCACAAGAATGGTAATTCAATTGTTGAGTCAAATTGCTGAAAACTAGAAAGAGCTAAATTTACACTTGCCTGTTGCTGATTCTTTCACTAACTCAGTAAAGAAACTGAAACACAAATACCACAGAAAAAGCAGAGATGTATGATTAATTAGACTAGTGTAATTAGACTGGTTAGATTGCACACCATATCATGGTGTATGGATACAGAAAGCTGGGCTTTAGTTGTCTGTTATAAAGCTAAGCCTCCCTAGCTCTCACAAGTTTGTGCAATATTAGTGATCTTCTGGTCATGGTTATGATGTCTTAGCTCTTTAAAGAAAAAGCAAATTATGAATTCTGGGTTTGCCTCAACAAACAGCTCAAGCTCATGTGATCACATCAGATGGTATCTAGTCCAAACTAATGAATTTTGCCTCTCAGCAAATGTACTCATGGTCTTTCAATTTTGTCCTTTCAGTATGAAATATATACTGTGTTTTGTAGTTCAAAATGTAGTGATAGGTGCTTTTTCTTTGGCTGCTGAAGATGCAAAACTTGCACTTGAGTTCAGCAGGGACAAGAGGGCCTCTGGTACCCAGGGTACTGACCCTCAATAGCAAAACATCTCTTTAAGCAATCAAAAATTGCAGAGCAAGCTCCTTTCTACATGTAAATGATGACAGTGAAAAATGGTAGTCAGAGAGTCATGTTTTAGGTTTCAGAATAAAACGTTTATGAAACATGTAACTTCTTTTCTTCTTCTAATTGATAATTTGATTATCAATTTATTTAATTTTGATATTAAGAATTTGTATCTTAATTTTGATATTAAGAATTTGTATCAGCTTTAATTTTTTCTTTTGACGTTTATAATTGAAAAATTTAAAACAGAACTTTAATGAAATTTTGCAAACAGGCATATTTTTAGTTTCATTGTAATCCAGAACATGAATCCCTAAACAAAAATGAACATTCCTCATTGCACAAACACTTATGTTTGTATGGGAAGATTTCTAATTTATTACCTCTATGTGTTTGTGGATAGGCACAAAAATGTTTTTATTTATTTTTATTTCCCTGTAGCATAATTTTAATTAAATATATTTTTAGATATTTTCCATTGCTATACCAAACTGTAAATAAATGGTAAACTTAAAAAATGAAGAATTCTTAAATTTCATCTACTTGAACTGAGGAATCCTAAAACATACTTTAAATCTACTGAAATTTCAGCTACAAGAAATTTGGAGGGCATTCTGGTGTTGGGTTTTTGGTTGGTTGGATTTGGGTTCACGTTTTGGGTGTTTGTTTGTTTTTTAAACTTAGGTTTTAAACTAGAAAATTACTTGAATTCAAAGCTGAGAGAGTGGGGGGAAGGGGGCTAATGTTACTGTTAATGATTTGGAGCATGTTTGTGTGAAGATTGGATTACTCTCCAAGTCATGAAATCTTTATAGACAATGTCTGTTCTTTCCTGCTAGTTTTCTTTTGTGTTTTCAGCATCCCTATTTGGTTGATGACTGGACCTCTACCAGGAACAAAGTTTCAAAACTTTGAAACTTTCCATTTAGTGATAGAAAAGGCTAACAATATCTGACGGGAAAATAGAAAATGCAAGTTATGATACAGTTACAATAGAAGCAGACAGGTACCTTTCCCAGAAAACATGATTCTGTTTTAAAGAAAGGAAGAGAGAATTAGAGGGAACTAGTTAATAAATTGTGCCATCCATTGCAATGTTACTCCTTCAGAAAGGAAATACAGTTTTACTTAAAAGTAAACACACTGTCGGCTTTATTCAGGTGATTGACACTGATTTCCTAAGGATTAGGGGTTTAATTAATGCTTCTGGTGTTCTGTGGAAAACTTCCCAGACATCTAAGTCTTATGGTATATCTGTAAACATAGGCTTTAAATACAAGTGTTGAGCATTAAGCTGCATAGAACAATCATTGGATTACTTGTACTGAGTAGTTAGGAAATAGAAAAATGCCAAATAGCTTTTTGCACTAAATATGTTTAGTGCACTACATATGTTGAAGTAGGTTGAAAGCCAAATGTGAATGTGTGCTGAAGCATTTGTACATCCTGAGGTACTCTTTGACATTTTTTCATTATTCAGATTTGCTATAAGATACTGTTACTGGCTAAATGCTTAAAGGACTCAAGGGAAGGGGACTGGTTCTGTTTTAATGGATAAGTTGTAATGCAATAGTCTTGTAGACTTCAGTGAGATTTCTGCAGGCAGAATCATGCTCAGTTCACTGATTCCATTGATTTCTATGACATGTCTGGAAGCACAGAGACATTTAGGTTCACCTTTAAGAAGCGAACTCACAGAGTCCAGCTGTTTACCCAGCACTTGGGCGAAGAGAACAACCCCCCTTCATTACAGCTTCCTTTTGGAAGTTGTAGAGAGCAATAAGGTCTCTCCTGAATCTCAAGCACAGTAATCCAGGCACTGAGAAGACAGATTCATCTTGATTCACTCTGATCCCTGAAGCAATTCTGTCTTATTGCCATTATAGTCCCAATTAGTTTGGGTGGCATTTAGCAGATGCTAAAATCTTGTTTGCTTTTACAGATACGTACTTGTATGGTATGTTTCCAGAGAACTTGGACTGAATAAGGATTAAGCACTGTTCAGAACATGATTGTAGTAAACTCTCCCTGTAAGTGGTTGAAATAGGCACCTTGAACAAGGATGTTACCAAATCAGCCAGTGCGTTGGAGCGCTCTGTCACAGAAACATGGTTGTTGTTCATCTTGGGTTAACAGGGTTTGAATAACTGTTGAACAAACCTTTCTGAACAGGGTGCATAGAAACAGGGTGGTCTTTTTAGAGCTAGTCTGTGTCTGTGTAGAGTGCTGGACTACTTAAGAAAAGCAAATTCAGAAATAAGCTAGTGAGGATGCTGTTGTGTCTAGAACTGTAGCAGTCTGTTAAATGCTTCAGGGTTTGCTAAATGTTGTTATAGCCACCTGGTGATTGTTTTCTGATACCACTTTTATCCACTCAGAATGCTTATTTTTCCTGTCAATTAAAGGCTGTTTCAATTTAGGGTTGATATTTTCATACCATTGTTTTTACAGATATACAGCAATTTTATTCCATGAGTATTCAGCTCTTGAGAATTAACTCTCATAATTACAAAGTTCAAGGTTACAAGTGAATAATTTTAGAGAAATGTCACTGTGGTAAGAAATTTTTTTATGAGTTGTTTCTTCATGAAATGTTGAAATGTAACCTTACTCAGCTGTCCATGAAACAGTGTGCTTGATACATAGAGTAGTTTAAATAATTTTCCACTATCTCTTTTTCTCTTTTTGAATGCTTTCTATTGGTCATCAACTGGCACAAGCTTAAGTCAAAATCACAGCATGCCTTTATGTGTTTTCTTGGTACAATTCTATAAAAACATTAAAATGAAATTAAATTTCTTTTGGTCTTTACTATATTCTTTACTGTTAAATATTTGTAGAATTGCCTCCAAGGTTAATCAGATGTCAACATCAAGCAATGCCACTTTTCTTCAAGGTCTGCTGTGCTGTCAATGGATGTCTTTTCCTAATAACATTCAGATTTCTTTTTAAGAAGTTGCAGCTATGCAAACAAGCTTATCTGGGCTAACAATAAAAATAATTGATTTTAATTAGGAGTTGTCACATAACAGAAAAAGACAAGGCTGCTTTTGTTCTATGAAAGTCCATGCTTTGCCTGCTTGCAAAAATGCATGGATTTCTTTCCAATAGCTTTACATAATTGGTATGACAAAGGTTCAGTCCTGTGATCCCTAAAGTTTCCAAGTGATTCAGACATTCTTGTCCAACTTTGTTTAATGTATTTGATGGTGATCTGTTACCGAAGTTGGTAGATGGCATGAACATGAGGTCTGCTTTGTTTGTTTAAAGGAGTGGGATAAGCATAAACTGAATTAGAGAATATTTATGTTAAGAGTGCTGAAATTATTGAGACCGCATTTTTTAAAATGAGCCACTGTTGAGAATCAAGGTTACTCAGCTTTGACCGTGTCACAAAGACTCTTGAGTTTTGAATGACTTGTGGCACTGATTTTATGCCCGCACCAGTGAAGCAGGTGCAGTATCACATAAGTTGTCAAGGAGACATACAGATTGGGCAAATACTGTTGAAATCATTATAATTGATAGCCCTGTGGCCACGGTAACTGAAAATACGCAAAATCTCCCCAATCAAACTCAGACTGTTAAAGTTAGTTAAATGAATCTCTGTGAAGCCTGGGCTGGAGGATGTGGCATTTCAGTGAATCAGTGGAGAGTTTGGCTCCAAATTGAAAGCAAGCTGTTTGAATGACTGTTGACCTGCTTTAATTGTGAGAAGGTTCTCCAAAGTCTATCATGCAAATTTGTAAGAAATGACATTTTCCCCAAAGGCAGATGTTTGCTAGTTCTAGTTGTGATTGTTACAGTAGCTGAAGGGCCACTGAATGCAACATTACTCTTGAATACTGAGTCATCGTGGATCTTAAAAAATGGTGATGGCCTCTTTAGACAATCTCCCATCATCCTTCAACTATCTACAGTGAAAACTTTTAGAATAGTATTTGTAAGGCTTAGAAGACAGCAGAAATAAACTTATCATATCGGATTCTTGTACCTCAGTTCTTATACTTCTGTCATCATAATAGTAGCGGAGTATTTTATTTTTTTCCATTAGGAAAGGAGAGATGGGTCGCTGAATCCATCAACATGGCTTTTGCAGCTGAATTAAGGTTAAAATGTTAACATTGCGCTATTTCATATTGTATTTTGCTGGTGTGACAGATCCTCTGTTACCATCAGGCAAAAATGGTATCAGCAAGGAAGTGGTACACCTGGTCACTCTTTGAACCTGAGGGAGATAGAGAAAGCCAAAGTGACCTGAATAAGGAGACTTCTAGGTTGCTTATATGGAGGAGGACAGTGATCATCCAGTCCTTGAAGACTTATATGGCTGTGAAGTTCTGATACAATTTTATGTCAAAGATTTTAGGAGAATTTAAAGAGGAACTAAAGATAGAAATGAACTGCTTTCATTTAAGGATAAATAACTATGAGGACTCATTGCAGTAAAAACACAATCTTTATAAAGGAAGGAGAGTAAGACAAAATGGTGCTCTATTTCTATTCCCAGTAGATGAAAAAACTAGTAGGTTATTATTATCTCAAGGTAATGCCTGAGATATATGCCTATATATCTCAGGCATTACCTTGAGATAATGTTTCTTTCTTTAATAGTGTGTGTGTGATATAACGGAGAAGCATGAGGCCTTTAGTGGCTCAGAGAATGCAAAACAAGCTCGCAGCCAGGTGAGGCAGCTGCATATTCCTTTCAGAGGTAATGGTGGAGTCGTGTCTCAGGTATGAATACAGAAAGCATGTCTAGGGGTGTAGGGGTGTTGAACATTTTTGCAATAGACTGCTGGTGGCAGAGGCTGGAAACATGCTGTGTTGTGTCCTCTTAGATAACCTGCTGCTTGCATGTGGTATTTCTTGCTGCTGCTACTTGTTTCTCCAGAGGATGAGATGGAAGGACATGGTTGAGTAGTTTAACTTTGACACGTTGTCACAAGAAAGAGGAGAAAATTAGACTACCAGGCTTTACCTCGTGTGTGATGAAGACAAAACGTGAATTTGAGGCATTCTTGTTTTATGCATACTTGAAATTTGCATTATTTTTCTCAATTTTTAACCCTTATAGACAGGATTCAGTCACTTCTGTACTAGTTGCAAAGATTCCTCAGTCCTTGTGCAATTATGTGTAGGGGAAGCAGGCCACAATGTTAATCCTGGATATGTGGTATTTGGAACTATTCTGGCATGTATCCAGCACGAGTTTAGGCAGTCAGCTCACTTTTGTCTCTTTAAGACTGATAGGTACAGTGTTAGCGATCCTGACAGCCTCCCTCTGTGTACTGATAAGCCATAAAAACAACAACATCATCTCTAAAATGGTGGAGGAAATCAAAACACAGTTATTTTGTTTTACTTCTAGAGTGACTCTAGGGAAGATACAAGAAATATTCTGTTGATGTTTTAGAATCTGACTCATTGCTGTGGGTTTGGTAAATATACCTTATGATGCTGTGTATTCCATCAGTTTTCATTCTTACTGAAAGGCTTCTTAAAAAAACAAGCAAACCCAAACCCTACTTTTAAAAATCCCTTAGTGTAGAAAGAGAGGGCTGAATTAAATAGCTTGAACTCTTTAATTTTTGTATGGTACCTGGGGTTCTTTGTGTTAACTTATACCGTATTTTGATTTGCTGAGCCAGTAGGTTTCCCAGAAACTGAACTGTGCAGATGAAGTAACTTTAGTTCTGAAGTTAAATGTGTGGGCAAAATGCAATTTCTCTAAATGAAATGGGGACCTAGTTTACTAACAGATAGCCTTTTCTTTTGAAGTTGATTAAGATTTTTACAAAGAAAAACGTTTTGAGTACAGAAAAATAATTATCCATTCTATACATTCATAGTAATTTAAATTTTTCGAGGTCATAAAACATTATGTCGTCGCTGTCACACCCTCCACCCCAGTCACCGCTTCAAAAACAAATGCAGAGGAAGAAAATAATTTAAATGTATTATTTAAAATTGCACAGGAAGTTGTGAAGTATTCAACCAGGGTAGAAAAGGCACATATATTTTGGGAAAGCTAAAATGCTAAATAGAGCGCATGTGTTTCTGTTAAGGTGCAGGCAGATTTATTAATTACTTATTTATCTTCTTTAAGTATCTTCATCTATATCTGTTTGCAGGGTAAGATAAAATGCTCTATTCTGAGGTTCTGTCTTCTGGTTGTGGTCATACCAGGTCTGCTAGCAACTTTTGGTCATTCAAGCTTGATGATATGAAAATCGGAAGAACAGCTTCTTAAGTTGGGAAAAGTATTACAGTTTTCTTCATTTGCTGATAGAATTATGTGCAAGATTTTGTAGTGCGAGAAGGTGAGCTAATCTACAATTGTTCATTCAGTTTCATTCAGTTTCAAATTATGCAGGGCATTCAGTTTCAAATGATTGTATTACCTGAGCTTTGTGTGTTGCTGGCCCCTGCAAAGCCATGGTAAATCACAGTTTCTGAACACTTAGTCTGTTACAGCTCCTGAGTTCACAAACGCATTTTATTTCCCTTTTGGAGTAGGCTGTTTATATACATACAGTACACAATAATTAATAAGTAGTAATTTGTGAAGTGTTAGTACCTTGTTGGTTTTCAAGTGTACCTATTAACTGTGTAAGAGAAGAAACTGTCAGAATTGTAAAACATCCTGTGTGGGATTCAGTAAGCCTGGTCTCTAAAATACTTGTAGTTCACAGAATCACAGAACGGGTCAGGTTGGAAGCAACCCGCTGAAGCTCAGTGGGTTGTCTGCTCAAGCAGGCTCATCCCAGAGCACATGGCACAGGATTGTGTCCAGACATTCTTGAATATCCCCATTGAGGGAGACTCCACAGCCTCTCTGGGCAATCTCTTCCAGTGCTCAGTCACCTGCACAGTAAAGAAATTCTTCTTAACATCCAGGTGGAAATTCCTGTACATCAGTTTCTGCCCATTAGTCTATCCTCTTGACACTCTCCCTTCAAATACATAAACACATTTATGAGATCTCCTATCATCCATCTCTTCTCAAGGCTAAACAGGCCCAGCTATCCCAGTCTTTCCTTATAAGAGATGCTCCGCTCCCTTAATTGTCTTCATTCCCCTCCACTGGACCTGCTTCAGGAGCCCCATGTCTCCCCTGTACTGAGGAGCACAGAACTGTGCACACCAATCCAGATATGGCCTTACCAGGGCTGAGTAGAGGGAAAGGATCACCTCCCTCAACCTGCTGTCAGTGCTCTTCCTAATGCCCCCCAATGGCCTTCTTGGCCACAAGGACACTCTGCTGGCTCATGGACCGTGAGTTGTCCACCAGGACACTCAGGTCCTCCACAGAGCTGCTCCCCAGCAGATCAGCCCCCAGTCCCCTGGGATGTTCTTCCCCACCTGTAGGACCCTGAATTTGCCTTTGTTGAATTTCAGACAGTTCTTCTCTGCCCATGTCTCCAACCTGCTGAGGTCCCTCTGAAGGGCTGCACAGCCCCCTGAGGGCCACTCCTCCCAGCTTTGTGTCATGAGTGAACTTACTGAGGATGCATCTGTCCCTTTATTGAAGTTATTGATGGAACTGGGCAAGTTTTGAACCTTTGGAGACACCACTAGAGACGGGCCTCCAAATAGACACTGTGACACTTGCTATGACTCTCTAGGAACTGCTGTTCAGCATTTCTCAATCCACCTCACTGTCCACTCACCTCGTCCACACCTCCTGAGTGTCTTTGAGGATGTTGTGAGAGACAGTGTCAAAATGCTTGCTGAAGTTTAGATAGGCAATATCCACTGCTCTTCCTTCCTCCATCCATATACTTGTTTCATTTAGAGGCAATCAGGTTGGTCACTGTCATGGTTTTGCAAAACAGCTAGTGACCTTTGCTGTGAAGACTGGAATGACAGCTTTCTTCCAGTCCTCAGGCACCTCTCCTGATTTCTACAACCTTTCAAAGATGATCGTGAGCAGCCCCACATTGGTGTCTGCCAGCTCTCTCAACATTTATGGATGCATTCCATTAGGGCCCATGGACATGTGGATATCCACTTTACCTAGGTGATCTCTAACCCAGTCATCCTTGACCAGGAGAAAATTTTCCTTGCAAAATTCCTTGCCCTGGTTTCCTGGGTCAGAGACTCCTAAGAGCTGGTCTTGTTAGTGAACACAGATGCAAAGAAGGTATGCATCATTTTTGACTCATGCATGTGATTAGCTGCATATTTTAGTGAGAAAAAATGTGAAGTATATTATAACTGATAGAAAAAAAGCTATTGTTGAAAACTGGGAATACTTTTTCCTAGTCAGTTGTGGCCTGGAATCACTCAAATTTATTCATTGGTCTTTATGGTGAAAAAACCTGAACCTTACAATACATCAAGTGTTTGGTCATGTATAAGAATTTTGTGACTGATGTGTGAAATCAGAGGGAAGGGTAGGGAAGCAGGAAAGAGCTTGATCACTTTCCTTACATCAAAGATACCCAGGGCATTTTTATTTTGTTTTCTGAGGGGCATTGAGCACTTGACAGAGAAATACCCCTCCTACTGTCCTTGAACCTGGCCTCTTAAGAAAAATGTCATTATCACCTGGAACAATTTACTGGCTATATTTGGGAGAGCAGGTGGATTTTATAATATATTTTTTTTTTTTTTTTTTTTTTTTTTTTTNCATGGCCCATACACCTATGTCCCAGGGTATCCATCCCAGGAAATGTGAAGTTTTTCTCACTGGCTTTTCCTGAGTCCAGAGCTAGTTGTAAATTCCATTCTTATGTAAAGAAGCTGTTCAAAACATGTTTTGATTAGTTTTGCTTCATATTGTGTGTATAAAGAGACATTTTGATTTTTGACAGCTCCATTTTTCTGAAAGCCCTATTTTGTTTGTTATAAATATCTCAATAAAATATCTCTTGTGTGGAACATGCTGGCTCCCTTTACGGCCTGTTAGAACAGCAAATGAAGTATCTCAGTCTTGGCTACTTGACAAGTGTATGATCTTCATGGCTTGTGGTAGTAAAAATATGATAGCCTTACTGTGGATGCCCTTTGGTTTAAGTGGTGATGTATCAGAATACCCACATGTTAGGGAGAATCACAAGTTTCTTTCTTATCTGTTATGAGGAATTATACAGTCTGACATGTGCATGGCAGAACATGGATTAGATTGTTAGAGGTGTATTGCAAAGTAACACAAGTTTGAACCACTACAAATAGCTAAGTTGCGAGACTAATCCTTTCATAGATAATGGATTTATTTTGAGAAATTTGGGTCATTCAGAAATATTTGAACAGAAATCAATCACACGTATCACCATATCCTGTAAAAATAGCTAAAGCTGACTCTGCTATAGCTGTAAACAAGAGTCTCATCTGGCAAAAGTTGTATTGAAATTCCAGCTGGTGGTGGGAATTGTATATTTTAAATGAAGCCAAAGTAACAAAACAGCATATGCTGTCCTGTCATTTGACTTTTTCTAATAAATATGGCTGTTACTGCTTAACATAATTAGGTTTTTATACTAATTCTGGAGTATCTGCTTAATAGCTCTTCATTTATTAAGAAATTAGGCCTATATTTTCCCTTAACTGAACAGCTGTCATCAATAATATAGTAGCACTCTGAAACATGGGTGCTTTTAGCATTTCTGTAAACACCATCAAATGTTTTTAAAATGCCTTTTTAAGTTAGTTGTAAGTAGAAAAAAGACCTCTGTTTCAAGGGCTGATAACCTCTCAAAGAGAAATGAAAACAGATTTCTCACTTCAAGCAGGAGACCATTGATGGGAATGACAGCAAAATACATAATCGAGTTTTCCTCACCTGCAGTGTAGAACAGGAGCTACAAAACTTGGCTGACTCTGGATTAGTATTGATTGCTGACTTTTTTTAAAGGCATATCTACACTGTGTTTTGTCTGTTGAAAGAAGCACTATTTAATGCCTTAGTTTGCAGTCAATTAATCTCCTAGAGTAATTTGTTTGCCTGATCCTGTTGCCAGATGTGCTGTCCAGGTACAATCCACTTTTTGTGGTGGCTAAAGAGACTTAGTTGATAAAGTAGTTTATTACGTTTCTCTGCTTTATAGTACATTGATCTTGCTCATGGAAAATCTTAGTGTTTTCTCCTTTGTTTGAACTGTACCTCTATGTTTTCAGTAATTGTTGTCTGTGCCTTAGATCTCATTAGGATTATGCCAAGGTCACTGAATGGCATGTCAGCTTAATTACAGCGGCTTTCAAGCTGAACAGTTCTGACTCACAAATAGGAATTCACAGTTAGGTAAATGAACAATCTCCAAGCTGCATGCCATGCAATGCGTAGCTACATGCAGTAAGATGCTGAGTGAAGACTGTATTTCTTGGCTCCAGTGGACAGCAGCTGAATTTAAAAAGCCCTTGACTTGAAATGGGACTGAGCCCAAGGGTGGGCTGTAAATTGCAGATTTTAGCTGTCTTATTATAAACAGGTTAAAAATGAACAGTTGTTTTTCCTTATGTTATCACAGCTGGAAAGTTTTTCAGCAGCAGTGGTGTGAGATGTGTGGTACCCTAAAGGAAAGGCATCTGTTAGCAACAGAGTGACTTCTCCATTGCAAATAGTGAACTATTAAATAGTTCTAAGCTCTTCACAGGGGGAAAAAATATAAGGTCCATGTATCAGGTTAAAAGTCCAGTTCTTAAGAAAAGGCATAAGCAGTCAGCACTCATTTACCCCAGAAGTTTCCACATGTTGAAAACCATCTTATTGTTGAAAACCTTCTTATAATTATGTCAGGGTATGTGTCATTGAATGTGTTTTTGCACCAAAATCTAATATCTTTCTGCAGCTGAATGATTGATAAGAATTCTGTTTGCAATTAGATGCAGTTCCCACTTTTAGTGGTCTCTGTTTCTTTTTGTGCTCCATGTTTTACCAAACTGACATCCACATATCTTATAAATCTGACTGCCATATGCTTCTAAAATATAATGGGCTTTATTTTGTACCTCAAAGGTCATTGCTGTGGTGCCTATCTACAAAGACATCAGATGCATCTAATAAAAAATGTCAGAATACAGAGGAAAGCAGAATACAGCAAGAAACAGAATTTTCTTTCATGCATTCCTGAGTAGATGCATCAAGAACTTTTATAATTTTGCTTATAGTCAGTGTTTATTCAGATTAGATAAGTTTAACTCAGGTGGTTTTGAGTACAGGTGTGACAAGACAAAAGTGCATTTTCCAGTTTAAAAAAACCCAAAAACCAGTACTTTTCATGTTGTTCCTAAAGTTAAAATAACTGAAGTGTCTGAGAAATTTATGTAGACAATAGGTAAGGTCAGTTCTAATGGCCAGACCTAGGCAATGATCAAGGGTAGAGTTGCATGCCACTATCAGGTAAATTATGGTCCAGATCAAAGAGGCCAAGAAGTGCACTCTTTCAAAAACCTTATCAAGAGCATCTGGCATCCATTGGATCAAAGCAGCAGTCAGAGGAACCTGGGCTAAAAATTTGGATTTGGGCTAGACTGGAAACCTAAGCAGTCCATGAGTAAATGGTTAAAAAGCAGTAGCTAGAACAGAGCACTAAAGACTAGTGATTTTTATCAGAATACTGGGGCAGGATTTAGGATTGAGCAGTCAGTGAGGATCTCTGCTGTATCCTAGGGGGAGTAACCTGGTTGTTCTGGGATACTCTGTCAGCTTCACAGTCTTGCCTTTCAGGTCCTGGAGTACTAATTTGTGGGAGCACAGAAGAGGCCATGTGTATCTTGGTCATTTTATTTGAGCTGAACTGTTTCTAAATCAACTGTTCCTGATCAAAGAAGAACAATTGATATGTGGCTTTGTGTAATTGGTTGCCTGTCTGGGACAGATAATGTCCTGAAAGGGAAAAGAACTTCCTGAGAGCCTCTTAAGTTTTGTGGCAAAGCGTACCTTCCACCTTGGCCTCAGTTATTCAGGATGTCTGATAATCCTGCTTTGCTGCAGTGGTTTGCAGTCTCTTAAGTGACTAGTTAGGGGAGAGTGAAGGAGCCCCACAAGTCAGGTGCCTTATCCATTTTCAGAATGTTGTGCACATGTTTGTGTATTCTGTGAGATGTATAGAGTATGTATACTGTAAGTACAATTACTGAACATAATAAAAATACTAGGCTATTTTAATGGAGGGAGAAGAATAAGATAGTGGCTAAGTGTTTTTTTAACATCTAATTTGTTTAATTCATTCTCAGTAATTAAACTCCTAGGCTGACTGTGGAATGGAAAAGAAGGATCATAAAATAGAAGTAATGTATCTTTTAATTTAAAATGTGCATGGCTGTTGACTCAGATATTTAAACTACAGAATTTTTTCTAGTTAGGTTGAGATATGAGTTTTGAGCTTCTCTTATGAAACCAGCAGCAAAGGGAACCACTAACAAATGAATCATTACAGTCTCTTTTATCAAGATACTATGGCTTGATTTAATTTTCTATGGAATTACATTGATAGATGAAAAGCCTCACAATTACTTCAATACAAATTAAGTAGCTAAACTCCTAGTTAGCACATCAGATAGGAATGGTTATTAGTGAGTATATTTTGCTATGGTTGACTGGGCAATTGACAGCAGCAATGCTTGCATGTAGAAGGATGATGGTTGACTCTAATCAGCTTGTATAGTTCACAGTGACCTAATGCTTCCTGGGAGACTGATCAAAGTTCTGTGAATCTTTCTAATGCAAAGAGTTACTCATTATACTCCCCAGCAAATTCTTTGAAGATTTGAGATTTCTGTAATAAACCTGAACCATGCAGAACAACCACTGTCAGAGGTGGTAAGCTGTTACTCCTTCATGATGGTTTTAGGAGACTAGTCACTAATGTTCCATAGAGATATGGAACATCTTCATTTCTTTTACATTAATGTAAAAGTACACTACATTACTTACGTTATTGTAGTAGTCTAGATTTAAAAAATCAGTGTTCAAAACTTGGTATCTCAGGAGTATCTTTCTGAGAGTTCCACTGTGCAAAGGTATGTAAGAGGTAAGGAGAAGTAGATGATATTCATTACTGTTTTCCTCCTTGGTGTTTATGACTCAGTGTTGTGAAATAGTAAGACGGGAATGAACATTGCTTAAGACAAAAATCTTGAGTTCTCTGAAATATTGTCATTACACCGTTCAGTTGGACACTTTTGGCTCCATAATCTTCTGTTAGCATAAACAGAATGATTTAGAACTCATTGTGCAAGTGATGAACAGGATATACAATATTTTAGAAACTCTCACAGATTTTTAAAGTACTTAGATTGGCTAAACACTAGGCAGCACCAGATTATGACACTTTAAGGGAAGATTCACTCACATCACTCAGTGATGTACACCTCACATCACTGAAAGACTTGGGTAAAAGTAGATGAGTTTTTAGCATACACCATTTTATCTTAGAATTGTAGTTATTCTAAGAATTAGTTATTCTTAGAATTTTATATTCTGAGTGAATATGGTCTCTCCTAGGAGGCAGAGAAGGAAAGTATTTTGAATAAAACTTTGAAGTTTTATTCATATGGGTGAATACAAGGTAGTTCAGCCCTGCTGCCACAGCTGCTCCTTGACATCTGAAGGCAGTCTTCCCAGGTTCAGAAAAGAGATCTGTGGTCCTCTGTAAGCTCAGAATTCTTGCAAGTGCAGGTCCCTTGAATGACCTATATACAATATGAAATTTGCACCCAGGAGTCATAGTCTGTCTCTTTGATGCTGCTTAACTCTCTGGGAGGGGTTTTGCCCCCCAAACTCTAACAAGAGCCTTTTGTCTGCAAATACTTTTTTTGTGTACCTCACAACCAAAACAAGAACAAACAAGATATACCATCTTTAAGGTAATATCTTGCTCACATGCTTGGAAGAGCTTGAAGACTATGTTAATAGTGCCATCTGGTGACATTTTATGTAGTCCTATGCTACTTTTGAGACCATTCTATATTTTAACTTTTCTTTTTTTTTTTTTTTTTTTTTTTTTTTTTTTTTTTTTGATATTTTTTTTTTT
>VZRH01001004.1:99898-121237 GCA_013397555.1 Urocynchramus pylzowi | reverse complement strand
TTAGACCATTTTTTTTTTTAATTTTTTTTTTTTTTTTTTTTTTTTTTTGCTTATGTATATGAGAACATTTTAATGAAATAATCTGGACTGGATCCTCGAATAGCTTTTTCTCTTTAGTCTCTTGACTGCTTTTGAATGAGTTTTCCCATGTTGAAGGCAGTTCTTTAGACGTGATGACAGAACAATGGATTGTCAATGTTGTTCTGGCTGGGGATTCCCCACTGTGAGAGGGATCTTGGACAGTATCTATTGGCAAGTGCTATTAAAATAAAAAAAACCCCAAAAAACACAACCAAACAAAGAAAGTTTCTTGTAAATATTTGCTACAGTATTCTATTCTTCAATTCTACTGATATATAGTTTAGTCTTGTCCTGGTTCTTAGCCCAGCTGGAGATAATATACCACAGAGCTACTTGCTCAGTCTTCCCTGTCCTTCTCCCCACCCCAGTGGAATGGGAGTAGAATCCAAGCAAAACTTGTGTGTTAAGATAAGAACCGTTTGACAATTGAAAATAATGTAAAATACAGTAATAATGGTAAATTATAGTAATGATAATAAAAAGGGAGAAAACAAGTGATGCATAATGCAATTGCTCATCCCTCATAGACCATTGTCAGACCCCTCTTGCTGAACCCAGACCAGCCCCTTCCAGGTAACTCCCCCCAGTTTATATACTGGGCATGATGTTCTGTGGTGTGGAACATGCTTTTGGTCAGTTCTGGTCACCTGTCCCAGCTGTGCTCCCTCACAGTTTCTTTTGCTCACCTCCTCACTGGTGGAGCAGGAGACAAGGAAAAAAAAAAATTCCTTGACTTGGGATAAACACAACTTAGAAAAAACCCAAAATATCAGTGCGTTACCAGGATTCTCATTCTGAATTCAAAACACAACAGTGGAACAGCTACTGAGAAGAAATCATCTGTAACCTAGCTGAGACAGTGCTGGATCAGTTCTGTGAGGAGGAAGCCAAAGAACGGACGTTTTACTCTGGTGAGATACATCAGCAGAGATGCACATGTAATCAAAGATTCCCAAAATTATAAACAGCACTAGACAATTTGCAATGTGCATGAAGACACAACATGAAATTAAAACCAGATAAACTAAGAACCTGTGTGCTTTTAGCACATTTTTTTGCTAATACCTACTTGCTTCTAAAGGTCTTGTTTAAGTTGGCAACAGCATTGATTAATGTCTGCAGTTGTACCACAAAGTGGAGAGAAAGGAGAAATGCCTGAACTTAGCAAACAGATGACTGTTGAATAATATTCCTGAATGACTAATTTTTTTTTTCTAAAGGGTTCAGACTGAGTTACATTTCCAGAATGCTGAGTGTGTATTATGCTCCAATGGTCTAAAAATCCCCACTTTAACATCTGACAGCATAAGAGCATAACAATCTGAAATTATAGAAGGGGGTAGAAATTACTCTTTATGTTTATATTTCTCCAGTATTTGAAATTATTGCTCTCTTTGAGTGCATAAGGAAGACTATAAATCTCATGCTTTCAACAGACCTGTTACTGTTAACATTCAGTGAAACTTGAAAAACGTTCACAAACTAGGATTGTTAGTGAGATCCGAGAGTTCAGCTGGTGTGCTGAGTTCTGAGTAAGTACTGTCTCTGTGATACAGGCATGATTCACATGTGTGGAGCAAGACAGCAGGCTCTTGAATGAGTAACATATTTTGAACACCACAGGATAAAAGAGACATGTCTCTTCTTTTGATGAGAGGGACTTTATTTTGAGATGCTGTTAGTCTGTTAAATAATTAGCCCTCTAATGGGCTAATTTATTTATATTTTATGCAGTTAAACTTTGAACTAGTAATTTTTGAATAATTGAAATATCCCTTACAGAAAGACATTTAATCTTGAAAACCCCAGGAAGGAGGAATCAGTAGTTATGTTAATAACTCATTTGGATGATTAATTAAAATTCCATTTTTTAAATGTGCCCTTTTACTGATTTTTATTTGTATAGTTTCATCTTTTGAGCATTAGATTCATTCTTTTCTACTACTAAATCAGTCAAATTAAGTAGTAAGCCTGATGTCCTTTAAATAGCAAGTAAATACTTACAGAAACTGAACACCATACAATAAGCCTTACATTGTGTTATTAGTCCTGTATGATGTAGCTATAGAAAAACTATTCTCATGCTTGCTCAAATAGAGACATAAAATAAATTCCCCTGAAGAATATAAAAAATCAAGCAGTTAGCTTCAATTATATAAAATGTGTGGGCTACTGTCTGTAATTAAGAAGATTGTTTCAGTTATTCAGGAGGGATAACCGTTTTCTGTAATCTGTCACTCCAGATATTAAGTTGGATTCTCTTTATTTGCAATGGCATTCTGCTGAAAATATTGTAACATCTGTCTAAATACCTTCTTTTTAAGCATGGTTTAGCAATTTTTTGTCCTTAGCTATTACATGAAGTTGAAATCTGATAGTTTTAAAATGCTTTTACCTCTGAAACAATAAAATAGTTTTTAAATGTTTATTACGGATTTTAAATGTTTAAGGAAAAGCTAAATGATCCTGAGATGTACTTGTAAAATGTGTCAAAGATACCACATTTTCTTTCTATGTGCTGGAAAGAATTTTTTCATAAGAGAGTTATACAGGATATGTAGCTTAGTGAGATTTGTCATAGGCATGAATCATTGCAAAGTCCTGACTTGAGAGACTAAAAATGTTGATTGTCAGGGTCAAAACTCTAATATGTTGTTCATTGTTCTTGTAGAAGGTTGATCTGTGCCATGACAGGAGCTGGTATTTATCTGAAGGACAGGGCCCTCATCAGCTTTGTGTTAGCACCCACTGAGTGGTAGTTCAGTTTCTGTACAGGCTGTACTCACAGCCTGCCTGTGAGGTGGCTGGATCAGCACGGGGCCTAATTAGCAGTATGGTTTCTTGGTAATCTTCCCTGTATCAGTCCCCTTCTGTTTCTAAAGATGTTTGTTGTATCCCTTGAGCATGTATTGTAGTTCTCTACTTGTATTTTTCTCCACTGCCGTTCCACTTTCCAACTAATTTATCTGTGGCTTCTGTGGTATTTGCATCCATAAGCACCACAGATGTATTTGACCCAGTAATGTACACATTTCAAACTCTTTCTGTACACCTGGTATCATGAAGCAGAATGTAGGTGCACCCTTCTGTTCCTTTTTATATCCTCTTGTACTGTGAAAAGAGAACTCCCAGCCACCTTCTCTGTGTACCATCAGCAAGGCAGGGGCATTTTTCAGTGCTAGCCTGCAGCAAAGGCAGAAGTAACATCACCAAATCCTGCTGTGGGAAAGTGAGCTCTGACACTTCCACATCTTTGCTCTGGCACATTTCCACTGTTGTAAGTCAATATTAGGTAGCAAATAAAGAATAAAAAAGTATGCTGTGAAGAATTCTACCTGATTAAAAGTAGAATTTATGCATTCACTTCTAAAGTGAACTTGGAAAACAGAGGGGGAAATACTTATTTATAAGACTGTTCAGATTAATGTCCCCTTTGCTTTCTAGCATCAACACTGACATTGGATGTCTTTTTAAACCATACTTTTTACTTAAATCATAAATTACTGGACTACATAAAATTTGCTTTAAAAGTGAGCACTAATAATTTCCTATACTTAAGATTACTGATTATGTTTGGTTTTTATGTTTTTTTTTTTTTTTCAAACCAGTCTAGATGCAGGTAATGGGCCGATTATACTTTAAAAAACAAGACTGGCTCAGCTGTGAACTTTTAAAACACTAGTCTTTGCTTATTCTATTTTAACACACATAAAAGAAGCTGTCAGCATCAGAAAATGAACATTTAACCTTCTCCAATATACCTTGGTTAAATTGTGCATTACTGGTAAGTAGCTATTTCTATTAGATGGACAGAGAGGTAAAATTTTTTAAACTTCTAAATAAATATATCTTATGTTTTGCAAATAGAATTGGCTGTTAATAACCATTCAGAAAAAGCTAAGGAAGCAGCTAGTTTTCTTTCCCCCACATCTTTTTCTGTGCTCCATTATTTCAGATGTGGGTGTATTTTTGTGCATGTGTTACATGCATGCTGTTGCCTTTCCCCCCAGTTCTTAATTTCCAAATTGGCTCCTGCTGTGTCCCCCAAGGAACTGAAGACACATTGCTGTTGTTCAGGTGTACTTCTCCTGGATGTATAACCAGGTCTGTGTATTGAATATGCTAATTTCTTCCATATCAGACAAATTTTTTGCCTTTGATGGATTTGTCCATCAAATTTGGTGTCATTGCTGCTGCTGCTACAGGTAAACTGAGAGATGTTTTAGCTTTTTTCCCCCATCTAGAGAATTTTCCAGGCTCTTCCCCTCGACTGAAATTGTTATTTTGTTTGTATAAAAGAACCTTGCTTCTAACAGTGTTATCTCATTTAATGGAACAGTAATGTTGATATAACTAATCAATATATGTCACAGACATGTGGATATTGCACACAGCTGAGCAAATACTAAAAAAAAAAGAAAAAAAAAAAAAAGTTAAAAAGTTTATTTGTACCATCATTCCAGAAAAGGCTAACAAGTTAACAAATTTCCCATACAGCATACATTTCGCATACCATACATTTGTCCCTGATCCCCTGTATGGTATATGCTTTTGTATGGGAAAAAGCCTGAACATCCTGCTGTTTTGTGCAACCCCTCTTTAAAAGGCCAACACAGCCGTAATCCCAGGATGGCTGGGGCCTAGTGAATGCAGAAAGAGCATTTAGAAGAATGGAGCATCAGTTGTATTCTATTTCTGCTTAAAAATGTGGTGAGAGAACAGGATGCTTTGAGAAATGGTTATCTGTTCCAAGTTTTTCAGGCCACATCAGCACTCCTTATCCAGAACTGATTTCAGTTCTTGAAAACCAGAACTTCTGGTTTTCAAGAAAGCTTCTTCTGGTTGATACAGGTGAGCTAATCCAAATACTGCAGGAGAACAGAATTCAAATGTGAATCAGGTGGGTGGGATTTTAGGTTTGGGGACATGGTGACTTCATTTGTGCAGTTTCTGAACTGTATGTGGATATTTGAGATATACCTTGTAATTATTCTCTGTGAATATCTGTCTCTGCTAGCATGTGGAAGCCATTGTGGGTCATGCTTAAAAGTTGTTTTTCATTTAGAGAAGTCTTAGCGTAGCTTACCAGTATTGCATATAGAAATGGTTTGCTACATTTCATACAAATCCCATCTTAAATAATGCACAATCATAAAAAAAAACCTATTTCTAAGCTGAGTAATTTCTGGACTTCCTTGACAAAACAGAAGGCACAAATTGTAGATCTCTGCTAGGTCTTTTTCTAGTGCATCTACACAAATTTACTTTTGCTAAAGATAGAGCTGCATAAAAACAGGAGCTTTCATCTTGACCTTTGTCATTTTGCATAGAGGGAATTAAATAAAATATTTAAGGTGAGGTAATTCTTTGATATGTATGCATCCTTATCTCTTGTTAATGAGCAAGTAATTGGACACTCAAGACTCACTTCCTTTGTGCAGTCTGTTAGAAACCAATACAAAGACAACAAAATGCTTTCTGTAAACGTTTAAGTCTTAGTATATTTTGAAGAGGTAGAACAAAACCATGTTTGGTGATTGAAAATGCTAGAGAGACATTGAAATTATGAGAAGACAGACATTAAATTTTATTTCATATTTAACCAGGGAATTTCAAATAAGAAAGGGCAAGGCAACTTGTGCAGTTCACTTTAATATTCAATACTGCAAGCAGAGGTACTTGCTGTTAGGTACAGCTGCTTCATCTTCCAAAAAAACCCACCCAACCTCATCTACCAACCAACCAAAAAAACCACCAAACAAAAACAGCCAACCAACCAACCAAAAATCAAACCCACCCTGAAAGATATGGAGGAATGGGCAGTATACAAGGAGAAAATAATGTGAATCTTGAGAGGAATCAGAGTGGAGTCAGACCTTGAAAGGTGGTTACTTTCTTTCTCAAAAGATCTTCCTTATGTGCGATTGTCTTTCTCATCCCTGGAAGTGTTCAGTGCCAGTCTGGATGGGCCTTTTGAGCAACTTGATGCAGTGATATGTCTGTGCTCATGGAAGTGGGGAGGACTAGATGATCTTTACAGGTCCCTTCCAACTCAAAGCATTCTGTGATTTTGTGAAAGGCATGATCGTTTCCAGTGATGCATCTTACTAAATGAAGCATTGCAAAGTTTTTATCAAAAAACTTAATTGTTCTTTTTAACAGTCTGTTTGATTGTGTCCTTATTACTCTTTTTCAACTTTCTATGTAATTAAGCATACCAACATAGATTTGCATCCTAAATACTCTCTTCTATTCAGTTACTACATTTATGTCCTGTATTTTGCTTTTTGTCTTCTTTTTTACCATTTCCAGGGAGACAAAATATAATTTTTGCATAAGGGGAAGGGCAGTAAAAGGCTGAAGAAATTTCTGTGGCACTGCTGGCATTTTGTGGGCCTACTGCAATGAGTCAAAAGGATAGAAGCAGAAATAATTATGTGTTCACTCATGTGCAAATGGATAAGTATTTTTCCATGGTTCAGCTTGAGAAAAGCAGCACTACTCAGGATGTTGGGGCATGTGAGTAAAGCAGATATTTAAGTGTTTGCTGCATCCATGGATAATCCTCTAAATAAATAGGAATTGCATAGTAGAAATTAACTATTTTCTTTGAAGATTGATTAACTATTTCTACTATAAATTTTAGAGAAATTCACAAAGGAAATTCTCAAAAATCAGAAAATATTAATGATTCTGAAAATTGTTTCAATGGCATGAATACAATAACCTCTGGAGTAGCTACATTTCTGCCTGAAGACTTTTGAGGATAAATTAATCACTGTACAGTAGCATGAGGATTTATAGTTTGACTATAAGTCTGTGTAAGGCCACTCTTATACCAAGGAGCTGTAGTTGTCTCATTTGCATCAGCCAGTCCCGCCCCGACCCTGCAGCACTTTGATTTTCTGTGATTTCAGTCTACGATGCATCTGGGGCACATTGTAATTTCTTGGATAGGAACCAAGGTTTCTCTCCTAGGTGAGAGATCAGGATGCTGAAGAGTGCTCATCTACCTTTGGCAAAGCCTGTTGTGGTTTACTCTCCTGTTGGCATTGAGGAAGGACAAATAATGCCTATGGATTGTTCTGCCCTGAGTTTTCAGCATCTAACTAAAGCATCTTTTAAGAAGCATTTTTTAAATCACAGGACCATATTCTTGCCCCTCCTGGAAGTGAGGGTAATTTGTGATTATGGAAGCTGGATGACAGAAATCAACAGTGACTCTGGGTAATGTTGCATCATTTTCTGCATGCAAATTCCTTTAGTCTGGTAGTACTAGGAGCAACCACTGTGTTAATGTGGCATCTAGCGCACTGTGTAGCAACTAAACTTGTGTTTTGTATGCCCCTGGCTTACAGTGAAGCATATCTGTGCTGTTGTTTGTTCAGTTTTCCTACTTCCCACCTCATTCTTTGCTAGCTCAGACTAGGTGTGACCCACAGTGTAGCACATGGCTCCTGCTCCCCAGCAGCGAAAAAACCCAGCAGCAGGGCAGACTGCTTTCTCTTGCACATTTGTAGATAATATATACCAGCAACATTCAGCCCTTAAATATGTTTTGGAATTTTTTTAATTGAGAATTTTATAACTCTCTACTGTATCTAGACAGTCCTTTTTCTTGGGAAAAAGAAAAAGAAGCAGAAGGAGTGAAAAAGTAGGAATGAACATGAATTACAAAAATCCAAGTTTTTCTGAAGCTAAATGAACTTTCCTAATTTAAAGCCCTCAAGAAAACTAATGTAATCTTTGGGTTGATCAGATGAAGCAGTTTTACAGTCATGTCTGATGGAAAAGAATAATGAATAGGCCAGAGAAGGAACGACCCTTGCTCCTGCTAATGGATACTAGTTCAAGCATGATGAGGCAGCAAAATAAATATGATAAAATTCATCAGTGGTTGGAATATATCTAGTACGGTAAAAAATAGTCTTTTAGAATCTCTGTTTCTGATTTTCCATAATGGAATTTCTGGTTTCTGTAAGGATTTTTTTTTTTTTAATTAAAGAAATGGTTATTCTGTTCCCTGAATGAGGAAAAAGATCCTGACATTTCAAAATATAACACCAAATTGTTGTCAAGAAATATTTCTTGAGTTATTTCTGCAATCAAAGTAAATCTTTGTTGTTGAAGCTAAGCGCCATATCTGTTTCTCAAGGTCCAAACTAATGATACTAAAAAACATTGGTTCAGCAGGGAATCATAGAATTACTTGGGTTGGAAGGGATCTTAGAGACCATCTTGTTTCAAACCCTCTGCCATGGGCTGGGAACTTCTGATTAGACACCTCAGAGCCCCATCCTGCCTCACCTTGAACACTCTCAGGGATGGGGAATCCTCTCTGCAGCCTCTCTGGGCAACCTGTTCCAGTGCCTCACCACCCTTGTACTAAAGAATTTCTTAAAACTACTCTCTTTCAACTTGAAGTCATTGCCCCTTGTCCTGTCACTATGTGCCTTGTAAAAAGTCCCGCGCCAGCTTTCCTGTAGGCTACCTTTGGGTACTGCAAGGTGCTGAAAGGTCTCCTTAAAGCCTTCTTTTCTGCAGGCTGAACAGTCCTGGCTGTCTCAACCTGTCCTTGTAGGATAGGTGCTTCATTGCTCTGTCAGCTTAGTTGCCTCTTCTGGACTTGCTCCAACAGGTCAGCATCTTTCTTGGGCTGAGGGCCCCAGCACTGGACATGGTATTCCAGGGGGGTCTCACAAGGGCAGTAAAAGCACAGCAGTAAAATCAACAGCTTACAGAGCAGAAAAATATGTATTTGTGTGTGCAAAAGGGTGCTTTTTTTTCTGAACAGAATATGCCTTTTTTTTAATAAAAACTAAAGGGATATCTTTTTCAAAAAAGATTTTTTAAAGTCTATTCAATACAATGCTATTACCTTGGTGAATGTACCCAAAAAATTAATTGTGTTAGGATCTAATAACTTTTACATTCCATCATTATTTCCTTTGTAAATAGATGCTTCATGTAGGACATGAGCAAATGGCTGGGCATTACACTTTTCATCAGACATTATCTCTTCTGTTAAAACTTTTTCCAGTTTTCCTAACTGTTTATTTAGTTGTAAACCTCCATTGACTCATGTAATTAGAAGTTTCCTTCAGTGTTGACAAAAGTAATCTTTATTGCTTGGTAACAAGCTGTGTAATTCTCCTTTGAACTTCAAGAGAAAGAGTGACTGAAAAGATAATATTTATGGAATGCCAAAAATGGAAGATACCATAGTAATGACTTCAGCAGAAAATACTCTTATGTATAATTAGATTATGAAATGTCTCTTTATCTACATGATTTATTAAAATTTCACTTTGAGTCTCACTTTCAGGTTTGGACTGCCAAGAATATTTCTAAAGGCTTTTCTCTAGTCTCACAGTCCTATAGGTACAGTGATGCTCCAGCTTTTTTTTTTTTTTTCAGCCAGGGATCTGAGCATCAGCAGTTACAGGTTACCACTTCCCCAGATTCCATAAAACATGGTTAGTGCTCCTGGAAAGCAAGCTGGGTTTAGCAAGAAGCCAGTTAGCTGTTGGGCTTAATTGTGTGGAAATCAGTCAGACTGAGTGCTGTGCCTGCCCAGTCTCCTGGGAAGTTAACATTGTGTATTTCCATTTAAAGTGTGGCAGAACTTGTTTTGTTTTCGAGTGTACACTGGATGTACAGCCTGTCAGCAGTAATGGAAAATATAATAAAGTTTCCAAAATCAACTCTGTGGCTGGGGATTTAAAAGCACCAAAGCCTGATTTCTCTTTGATTTCCTTAGGAGTGAGGAAGTATATTCGAAGGAATGAATCACAAAGAAAACAAAGTCACTTTTTCTAATGTTCACGGAATTCTGTATTATGAGAGGTAGTACCAGAACTATTACTGGAAGGTAGTAGACATTAGGGGACTATACATTTTTTTTTCTCTGTGTGATTTGAAAGTAATCCACAGGCCCTCCTACCATATTAGATTTTTCTTATCAGTTTATTTAAGTTTCAGACACTGTCTCAAATTTGAATATATTTGTAGGTATCAGGCAAATTTCAAATAAACTTAAAATATATCTCTTAAAATATATTCTGAATAGCAACATCATGTGTAGAAACAATACTGATAGTATTCTTAAGCTACAGAAATGTGTACACTTTGGCCTTTCTCCAAAGCAAGTTAAAAAAGTACAGTGAATGATCTTGGAAGGTCCTTTTGGATAACTGTTAGTAGATTAATCTTTCCTAGAAACAGCCTGAGTATGCTTTCAAACCTGTTTATCATTTTCATTTGCCTGTGCAACTTTTCCTGTGCAGTTGATAGCAACCAGAGCTCTTTTATTACACAGATATGGAAGAAAACTGCCATGAAGATTTGGGTGTTGCCATTTAGCTCTTGGTAGTTGTTCCTGCCCTGATTTCTGAAATCCATTATTGGGATTTTATTCTCCTCAGGAAGTTGTCTAGGCTCTCCAAATTCTGTGGAGGGAGACAGATATGCAGACACAAACATTTCCAAAGGGGCGATTCATCTGATCCTATAACAGTCACTGGATGGGATATCTCAGCTTTTCTACAGTGTCTCTGCTAACTTTTTCCAGAAACAGATGGGTAAAGGAGATGTTAGCTGCCATCAACCATTAGCTTTTTGAGCTCACTTGTTGCTGTAGTTTTCTGTGAGTACAATAAAAAAGTAACTATTCACTGGACACTGCTCTTACACTGCCCACACTCTACTCGGACTCTTGTAACTTCTTATCTCGCTACTGAGGCTTCAGTCTTTTAGCAAAGGAAAAGCTAAGAGGAAAAGTGCTTTTCTGTTCTAGACCCTTGCTCTTCTAACAGAGTTCCCATCCAAGCTGGGATGAAAATAATCAGGCACAGATTTTCTCTCCTGTCTTTTCTTGGTCCTTGTTAGCTGATGGTGCGATTATCAATTTGCAGCTACTGCCAGCTTTTAGAACTTGTTTCTTACTAATTAGAACATGAGATTTAGAGTGCTGGAAGTCTCAGAACAGCATTTACCCTTTTCTGATGGCTGCCAGCATTTACAACAGGGACTAATCTGGGGAATGCTGAGGTATAATGTGAGTCAACAGCTCATCACAAAGCTCATTCTTGTATTCTGACTCAGTCTGCAGAGGGGGCTACAAAGGGAACATTCAACCCTCACTGACCAGTTGGTTTGACATTTCTTAGTGGTAACTGAATGGGGGCTTGCCTTGTTAAAAGGCACAAGCTCCTGCAGAACTGGATAAACATGCAGCTCCTCAGAGTAAGGGCTTGATGGTCCCATTTCCTTTATAGTGCAGAACAGGGATCAATAGCTGCAATGAGTAACAAGATATTTATTTTGGCTTGTTTTGCAAGAACGTTTTTGACTTAAAATGTATTTCCTGTCTTAGAAATGTGGAAGAAGTAAAAATAAAGTAAAATGTGAAATAGGAAGTAAGATGAGATGAAATATTCATTTGAAAGGAAAATCAGCCTACAGTAATGAAGATAAAACTTAGAAGGTTGAGATAAAGATCTTCAAATAAAGAAAATTAAAATTTTTTTTTACCTAAGACAGATATTCTATAATTAAATAAATGCAGAAACCAAATAGGTTTTTTAGAACATTAACTAATTTAGGAAAAAAATATTAATTTACAAGTAATTTTCCTGTCTTGTAAAATTTCTGATGGATTGGTTGTAAATTGCCATTTTTCATGTATAATTTCATTCTTTAATGTATAAGCCTTTTGCAAGAGTGTGGCTGCGGGGTGGATGATTATAGGCTCCTGAAGGTTTAGTTTAGAATTTCTTCAGGGTTACCTTTTATAAGTTGACTGTAACAGAGTTTTTAATTACTGTACTTTGTCCAGATGTAAAAGGTTTTCTTGCTACATGTAAACATAAACCCCCCTGTTAAAAGCTATGTGCAAACTGTTTTCTGCAAGTGCTGGATTCCTTCTAAATTGAAGGAGATGTTTGTTATTTTGAAGTCTCGTATCTTCAAGTACTTCTTGTGTCCACTGGCATTTTTAGCTCAGGTGAAAGGAAATATAGGCATGAATCTGTTATAGATATAGGAATTTTTTCTCCAGGTAGAAACAGCTGGGTAGTTGCTGGTAGTTGGGGAAACAGTGTTCTTGTATTACTTAATCTAAGTATATTTTAGACTTTTGCTGTTTGTCTAAACTAGTCAGCATCTGAAAGTTTTGGATTTTTGTATGCCTGTCACCATTTCTTCATGTGGAAAATATGTGCAGTTTACTTTATACATAATTTCTTCAATTTAATGTAGCAATAATTAATACCTCTTTCACAAGACTGGATTTATCTTCTGTCTGCCACTGTGTAATTCAATAACCAGAGAGTTAACTCCTAAGCCTGACTCCTGAAATGTCAAATTTAAGTACAGTAGTGGAGGAAAAGGTAGGTGAAAGCTGATTCTCTTTTATGGATTGGAAATGCTGTGTCATCTTTCAGTGCAGCTATGAGGCATTTACTCAGAGGGCACAGACCACTGCTAGAGGGCAGGCCTTTATTTGTTATAGAGACAGAGTCAGAACCAGAAGAAGAAACCCCACATCCCTACTGGCACCAGAGAGTCCTGAAATTCCTTATTTAACTTCTGTCTTTGGGCAGGTCCATAGGCATGCAATGTTTTGGGCTTGAAGTCTCTTGGGCACCTGCTGTTCTGCGTGACAATGTGTGCAAATATTTGGTGTTGACAGAGCTGAGTGAATCAGCACAGTTTTCATTCTTCACTCCCAGTCAGGTCATAAAATAGTTGTCTTTCTGTCTGTTCCTTGAGGGCTCAATGAAGCTGGGATTTTTGGGAAATACCAATCATATTTTTGTATGAGTCTGATGGAAAATATGGTGGCAGTAACTTCCTTTGGCTCATTTTTTCCCCCTGTGCCCTGCATGAAACACAAAATGTTCAAAACTTAGCTTTGTAATTGTTAAGGTATTTATGTCCCTGTTTGAATTTAATACTAAGTGACTTTCTCAGTGTCCAGTAATATTTTGTTTGCAAGGCTAGGGTTGACAAGATTCTGACTTTTGACTTGTACTTTCAATATCCAATTATGCTGTCTCTGATAAAATGCTCAGATTCAGCTAATGATCATTTCTGTGAAGGAAAAACATCCTACAGGAGATCTGAGATCTTATTAGTTTTAACTGAGTAAATGCACTACTCTGTCTGATTTACAGTCCTTATGGCAGATGGTCATATTATTGCAAGTAAAATGCATAACAAATAGTAATCATTCAAACATAATATGGTTTTTTTTATTGCCTAGGCTAATATATTTCTCTAAGGCACAAAAATGTCTTACTAAGAGAGTATGTGACTTTGAACCACCCAGAAAAAAATCACTTCTGAATGAAACAGTATTTCCTAAGAGTGAGAAAAAGCTCTTGTCTGTATCCCCCTCAGCACTCAAGACTAGATAACATGACTATAAGAGCAAGCTTATGTGTGCTCTTTCTTCAACAATAGAAGTGTTGCTTGTTGAGAACTGTAGCTGCAGATGATACACCAGAAAATTTCCCGAGCTTCATTGTTCACCACAGAGACTTAATCTATCTTTCCAGTGTAAGTGTTTCTGTGTGGTTGTGTTATGTGACCATCTGCCATCTGGTGATGGGATTGTAATGGCTTTGAACAATGTCGTAGTCATCAAAACCCTCAAAGAATATGACAAATATTGAGGGGCGGTGTTCCACTCAGAAAGAAAAGAGTGATTTAGGACTCCTTGTGTGGGAGTTTTAAAGTATGCACAGAACCACATAGTTCTCAGGGAGGATGGTCTGTGCTTAAGTTGGGGCAGCATAAGGGATGCTGTGAACCCACATTATCATATTCTGCCTATATTTTGCTGTCTCTCTGAAGAATACATAAGCACAGATTTACTTAGGAAGGCTTAATTTGGTCATCCATCTTCCCCGCGTTTAATCCTTTAAACGTGGAAAAAACAAACTGCAACAAGACATCTTTATTTCATATATTTTGCATCAAGGGGTAAAATGACATGCTAATTAAAAGGGTTTTTCCTGAGTTTCAGGGTGAACAGTTACTCACAGGTTTGCTAACAGGGTACCTGTTTCTGAGGGTTTAACCTGTGAAGAGCACCACAGAAGAATAAGACAAAAACACATGTTTTTGTCTTAGCCATATTCTGCCCAGTGTGACTGGAGAGAGGCTGTGCTGGAGTGACAGGTAACAAGCAGCCATGTGAGGAGAAGAACCAGAGGAGAAGGAAGGGAGTGCTTCCTGGGAAGACACATAGAAGGAGATGCTAGAGTGATCCTGTCTGGCAGCCTCCTGCTGTGCATGGGGGCTCCACAGGAGAGGCTGAGGTCAGTGCATGTTAAACCCAGTAGTGAGCACAGATGCTGGTGCACCCTTGGCTGAGCCAAACAGCAGTTTGCAGTTTGATGGCTGCACAGCTGTGCCCTTTAGGTTAAATGGGAGATTATCCTTGTTCCCTGTGAAAAACTGACTATGATCCCAGAATAATTGTCCCAACTGCACCTCAGATTTTCCCATAAGAAAGGAAAGGATGGCTGAAAGCAAGGCCTAGATGGCACATAACTCTTGAGCTGAGGCATGTATGCAGCTGTTTATGGGGTAAGGCTTTATTTTTGTATTCTGGTTAGCTTTACAAATATATTTTGTTTGACTTAATTTAGTATCTTATATAGGCCGATCTCTAAGCTGTCACAAGAAGTACAAACCAGTAATTTACTACATACATGTATGGAATTGATCAGTAGATATTTGATGAGATGTTCATTAAAATTAAGATAAATGGATGAAGAAGACTAGTTACTAGTTACTAGTTAAGTGTGTCTTATAGGATGATGTTGCAATTGAAATCTAACCCCAAACTTGACTTCTCTGGCATATGCAGTGCATTAATTTTACCTTCTCTAGGACTCTAGAAAATCACTGTGAGCTTTGTATTAGACCTATAGGTTCCAGAGGATAAGTATTTCCTTATGTCTATCAAAAGTCTAATAAGCCTTCATGTATCATGAGCTCTGTCCCACAACTAAAAAAGAGAAATAAAATTTGCATGTTCAGACTGAAGTGCCAGAAGTGCCAGAATTGAAGAGAGGTCATATAAGAGTGGCATGCAGCAAGCACTGCATTCCCTTTTTATGTGGAATTTGTTTTCTCATGAGGACAGCACCTTTTAAAGGTTTTTCTAAGAGGTTTTTGTGATGTTCTTTTCATGTAGGATAAACTAGCGTCATACAAATTACTGAATACTTACTTTTTCAGTGCTCAATTGTGATTTCTGTAGCACCTAATATTTTACCTATTTTGCAATTCTTAGGCCATCACAATCTTGCCAAGCTCAGGGATCCCAACATTTGCTTTTCCTTAGCAGAGTTTGCACACATGGAAAAAAATGCTGGGAGTCTGGGCACAGCAGAGCCACAGCTTCAGAGGACTCCTCCTGGAAGCTAGATTTGGGCAGGGAGATTTAGCTCAGGGTATGCTTCTTATATCCCCATCTTTGCCAGATATAGTCAGTGGTTAAACTGGTGTTTCGGTCCACACCTCTGTCAGGGTAAGAGCCTGTACTTAAGTCAGGAATGGGGCTGTCTGTCTGCTCTTTGATCCCTCCTGTTGACTTTCCAGACAAGATCTGTCTCTTAGTCATGTTCTCTGCCAGACACAACTTACAGCAGCACAGTAGCTATGATTAGCCTGTTCACAATCTGTGGCTAAGGTGCCAGACCTTGTGCAGTTTAGCCAACATGTTTAGGTATGACATGGAAATGTAACCTAGAAGCCAAGAGTACATGTTCCTTACAGTTCAGTACAAAACCTGTTATGGTCTGTATCAGACCATTGCAGATTATATGTTTTTGCTGAACAGTTGCACCTGAAGCTTAGACAAAACATTTGAAGTTCAGTAAATTGAAATGTTTTTAATGTTTTAAAATTTCTTTTAGCATTCTTATTTAGATGTATAATAATTTTATAGATGATAGTTTTATAGACAAATGCTGCGTGAAGATATGGAAACAGTGTATATACAACTGGAAAAATAGGAGTTTCCATGTACATATTTAGTCAGACCTGCTTATTCTTGTGGAAAATTTGTTTGGGTTAGCTGGCTTTGCCTGACTGTTTTTTCTGCAGTTTTTCTGACCAGCTTGGTTGTGGCATGAGATACAGTAGCTGTGTTCAAAACATGTTCAGCATACGGGACTGAAACACGAAAAAGAGACCATCCTTTCTGAACTTGCCTTTTCTATTCTCCTATCAGTGGCTGTTTTAAAACAAAATGTACCTGTCTATAGTTAGCCCATATTTTAGAGTTTGCTGTGTGAAGAGGTCATTCATTTACCCACCCACATAGCAGAAATTTCACCCAGCCTGTACTTGAAGGCTATATTCAGGTTCCTGCTGGGAAGCATGGTTGAGAGAGGAGGCTGAGAGAGGCAGGGTCCTGCAGCCTCCCCACTGCAGCCAAGGCAAGCTATGCTGTTCTGGAGTGCCCCGGGTTTCTCATCATTTTAGAGGACACAGGTCTCTTTGAGACTTGATTTTTTAAAAAGAGGCAAAACCATCCAAACAGCAGAAAATAGAATTTGGGTGTTTTGGACGTGTGATTCACTTCAGGGAAGCCAGTGCTCCTCTGTGTTGCTGGCAAGGCTGCTGAAGAGCGACATCAAGCCTGTAATCACAGGCTGAGGCAGCTGTGTCCCCTCCCACAGCCCTGTCACCTCATCCCCATGCCTGGTGGTAGCTCTGGAGACTGCTGAGGTGTCCTTGGGGTGCAGCCAGGCTTCCCAGATGCTGCACAGGGTCAGTTACTGGGGTATATGTCATATGGCACTTGCATGAAGCCTCCACCTTGCTGTATACTTTTGTTGCCTTTGTCTATTGCGTTAAAACCTATGCATGCTAAGGGCAAAATTTTGCTGGGTTGACTATGAAGTAACAGGCACTGTTTTTATTTGTGGCTGTCTAACCTTACACCCTGCATAGTAATGTAAGGAACAGGTGTGTACTTGAAGTTTCTCAAAATTATCAGCACAAATGCATAGGAGAGACTAAATTACAGTGCAGATTTCAGGCAAATCCCCAGAGAGTGGCAAATTGGTTTTTCTAAGCTTTGTGAAGAACTCACAGATTTTGGGTAACGCAAACTGGAAAACACTGAACATTGGAAAAGCACAGTTAAGCAACCTGCATATATATAGAGTGCTGTTTTGGGGATGTCAGTACTTTCCTTGAACTGCTCATTCCCTGCTTTGAGTTTATAGACAGTCATTATAGAAAGCAACCTGTGTGATATGCTGGATCTGATACCTTTGCTAGGCATTGCTGCCCAGTCAAGATTTTGAATTATAGCACAATGACTGCTTCAGTCATGCTTTAACTTTTTCTTTTTTTTTTTTTTTTTAAATAAAATTCTTCCCAGCTCTATGAGTTTTCTAAATTTACTTTATTAGCATTTGCTATAAGCTCTTTTCTATGTATGCTTTTAGGTCTGGACTAACCTACTAAGATCATCTTGGAGATCTGCAGTTCTCTGCAGTTGCTATCCTTTAATCTGTGGTCTGCTATGATTTTGATATCCACTGGCAATTTTTTTTAACCTTTAGAAAATCCTGTATCTGAGCTTGAGGTCTCTTCTGAATTAACACTGGAGTAAGTAATTATTTAATTCTCTAGAAATCTACATCCTAACTGCTTGATCTTCAAATTACTGTTGCAATATATTTGAGGTTCTAACGTTTAATATATGGGCCTTTTGATCTTTAAATACATAAAAATTACAGCTTATTTGAATCTCACAGGTAGAGTTTTCCAGCTCTTATACAGGAGAAGAATTGTCTCCTGAGTGTGCCCATGGTTTGTGGAGGATTGTGTTTAGGGGTGCTGACTACAGACCCTTACTTCACTGAATCATGTCGTACTGATTCCAGCTGTAAGCTGTTTGCTGTGAAGGATAGGTGCTACTCACCAGCAGCCAGATGCAGGTTCAATATCTCTTTACTTCTCATGGTGTGATTCACAATTTATTATTGTAACATGTGAAAACTATCCCTAATAGCATGGATCAAACCCCTAATAGCATAAATTTAGCTGCACTCATAAAGCAGTCAGGAACAAAATATTACTTTATATGAGGACTGTGTTGAAGATGGGACTTCAAACCTTGCAGTCAATTCTGAACACTGTCAGTGCTGGACTTCAACTGCAGTCACTTTTCACTTTTTCAGGGCTTGCAGGCAACACCTGTATTTGATCAGGGAGAACCAAGACTAAGATGAAGAAATAGGGGTTTTTATACTTTCAGATTGTATGCTCAGGTAAAGTTAAAAAAAACCCAACAAAATAAAACAAAACCAGTAATCCAAAACCAAACCAAACCAACCAAAAAATCCCAAAAAATCTAAAACAACCCAAAACCAGCCCAAAACATAAGCCAAACAAAATCCCCACTATTACTAAATTATTGAAGGTTTAAAACTATGCATGATCACATTCCCTCACCCTGAAACACAACAAGGGACATCTTGTGTCACACACGATTGTAAAGTTATGTCAGAGTGAATAGACATGGTTATATTTACCATAGAAATCATAGTTTGCCAATTAAATGCCATTTTGTTGTCTTCAGAATGTTTTCTTTGTCTAAGGGAACTACTGATCTGTCAGTGCTGGGTGAGAGGCTGGACCTGACCCAGCCATGGGCACTCCCAGCCCAGAGAGCCAAACATGTCCTGGGCTGCATCCAGAGCAGTGTGGGCAGCAGGGCCAGGGAGGGGATTCTGCCCCTCTGCTCTGCTCTGCTGAGACCCCACCTGCAGGGCTGCATCAGCTCTGGGGTCCCAGCACAGGAAGGACATGTGAGTCCAGAGGAGGGGCACCCAGAATATTGGAGGGATTGGAGCACCTCTACTGTGAAGATAGGCTGAGGAAGTTCAGACTGTTCAGCCTGGAAAAGAAAAGACTTTGAGGTGACTTAATTGCTGCCTTCCAGTACCTGAAGGGAGCCTGAAGAAAATGTGGAGTGAGACTTTTCATGGTGGCATGTAGTGACAAAACAAAGAGGAGTAGCTTCAAACTGAGAGTAAGTTTAATTAGATATTAGGAAGAAATTCTTTACTGTGAGAGTGGTAAGGCACTGGAACTGGGTGCCTAGAGAATTTGTGGATGACCCATCCCTGGAAGTGTTCAAGGCTTGGTTGGATGGAGCCAGAGCAACCTGATCCAGTGGAACAGGGGGGGTTGGAACTAGATGATCTTTAATGTATGATCTTTAATGTCCCTACCAAAGCATCTGAGTTTTTAATTTCAAAAACTCTTTCTTAGAAACAAAAGAAAAATTCACTGAAAATACACGGAGTCCTAAAACAGGCTAGTAATTGACAATGTCTGGGTATGCTTTGACATTAAGTGAAAATAGAGAACTTGACTCATGTACTTGGTCACTCTGGATTTAGTCAGACATTAGATTTTGAGGTAGGAAAAATCTTAATGGCATGAATAATGTGCTAGCAGACTAGACAGACAAGGAGGCAGTAGAGGTTATCACCAGAAATATGTAAATAAAGTTGAGATGAGAGTTCAGGAAAATACAGTGAGTAGCTCTATGGATGATGCCCAGCCAGGCTGCATGATTCAAATGATTCCTCCCTCCCCAAATTCCTTCATCGGTGAGTCAGTCTGTGTAAATAAGGACTACAGCCAGACCACTGAAGAAATAATTAGGATTCTTTCAGTTGAGCAAAGACAAGTTCATGACATCATCCTTGTTCTCAAATATCTGCTCTATTAAAGGCTCAGCTTCATTCTAAAGAGAAATTGCTGGTGCTGGTTTTAGTTCATATCTGACCCCATTACTCCTTATGAGAGGACACTTACAAGTGCATAGATGTTGTGACTATTCTTTGTGAAAGCTTTTGCTGCTTCCACTTGATACCTATTATAAGCATTGGAGCAATGTAGTCAGAACTTGAGTAATCAAGATCAGAATACAAAACTTTCTTTCTTCTTTCTTTTTTTTTGGTTTTTGTGGTGGGGTTTTTTTTGGGTTTTTGGGGGGTTTTTTGTGGGTTTTTTTGTTTGTTTGTTTTTGTTTTTGTGTTTTGTTTGTTTGTTTGGTTGGTTGGTTGGTTTTTGTTTTGGTTTTGGTTTCGGTTTTGTTTTGGCTGGTATCAGTAAGAATAAAAATAGGGGATTGTACTTAGGCAGTAATAATGAACCATGCAGGAGCCTAGTAACATTGGAGGGAGTAACAGATTTGTCGTGGAAATTGAAAGAATACAATAATGATCTTCAAGCTAAATATCATTAAATAATTTTGCTGTGCTTCAAATGAGCCTTTAGGACACAGGGATTTTTAGGTGGTACTACTGTCTGTATAACATGGGATACCATCCTTAACCTTATTCTTGGTCCAGTGATAATCTCTCCAGTTAAATACTGCAGTTCAAGTAGACATGAAGCAGTTGAAAAACCCCACTCCTAGATACCAGGAAGACCATTGTGAATGATCAACAAAACCTAGACAATACACAAGGGCTGTGTTAGCTTTAGCTAAGAAATAGAGTACTGAAGAACAGCTCTTGTTTGGTCCCTCACAAATATAGAGCAGCTTTTCCAGGCCAACCCTGGCAGGAAAAAAATCTAATATGCCACTCATAATGATATAGAACTTGAACACAGCCTGAAAGAAAATGCTTGCAAAATAAGTTTCTAAAAACACTGCTTATGGTGAAGAGAATGAGGCAGAGAATATGACTTTTTCACAGAGAGAAGAGAGATTGAAAGACCACAGCTGAAAAGAACATTACAATTTTGCAAGATCACATCTTGCAGTTATCCATATGAATGAATCTTTGGATTACTCAGCAAGCAAAATCTAGCTGAGGAAGCAGAAACGTCATTTGGGTTAGCTGAACCTATGGAAGCTAACCTTAAATGAGTCATTAATGTGACTGTGAGGATAAGGGTGTGACCAATGACCACTGTATCTTCCCAGAAATACAGAGTTTTTAAACCACAGTTGGATAGCTCTCTGAAAGATATGCCTGTTTCAGTTTATAATTTTCTGGTCTTGATAACAGGGTAAAGAACTGTAGACTGCAGATAACCCAAATAGTTTTAAGATGTACATAGCACAAATACAGGAAATCTGATACAAATAAAAAGCGAAATTTCTGATACATATATGACATAATCTTAAATGAATCCAAGAGTAGAGTGAACTTTTGATCCTTTCTCTCAACTGTTCCTCTTTTTTTTTTTTTTTTTTTT
>VZRH01001004.1:49503-99860 GCA_013397555.1 Urocynchramus pylzowi | reverse complement strand
TTTTTTTTCTTTCTTTCTTTCTTTTTGCTCTCTCCTCTTTGGTAGAGGAAAATCTTCACTATTGCAGTTTCTCTCCATAAAGAGAAACAGAGAAGACAGGGTCTGTCCTAAAGTACATCTGAAGTTCCTGTAGCTTGTGTGAAAATTGATAACTTGATACAGTAGGAGCCTGAATTATTACTTCTGTTAAGGGAAATGCAGATATAAGGCATTCGTTCAGATTGGTGGAAACACCCTGTCCAGTTGGTGCCCTTTACTCCAACCTTGCTGTGTCATAGGTTGCTGTTTGTCCCACCAGTGGCAAGGGGCAGGTCCCAGGAGAGAGCTGGAGTTGCAGGAAGGGCCAAAGAGGTGAGGCAGGCCTGATAGGAGGGAGAACTGTAGTGATTGCAGGCACAGGAAGTATTATTGCAGTACTGAGAGAAGGTGATGAGAAAAAAATAAAACCTGTATGGAACATCTTGGAAAATGAGAACAGTTACTTACAAAAACACTCTACTGGTCTGCCTGTATGGGCAATAATTTTTTTTCTGCTGTGCTGTTTACTCCACAACCCGCACTCCAGTGCTCAAATTGGACACTTGTCTTTTGCACAATAGCTATTCTAATGTCTCCTGCTTAAATTGTTACAGGACCATGAAGAATTACTCCTTTTTCCCATGAAGTAATTTTTCTCAATTGTATGAGCTAAATGCAACCTATGGATTCATGATAAGATTGTATAAAATTATAATTCTAGCCCAAGATATGATCAAAGATATTTTATCACTAAGCTTAACTAAGGAAATTTATTGCCTTATTCACTTTACTTTACAAATTATGCTTCTAATTGTAATACTTTTTACTTTTAAGCACAGAGCTACACTTTTATTAGTCTGACAATGACAAACCAATTACACACCTGAACCAAAGACATTAGAACTCTCAATGTTATTCCATAAATATATTCTTTAGTTTTTCTCTTTCTTTATGATGAATAAAGTGTTGATTTGTGTGTTTGTTGAATGAACAAAATTAAGCTGAAGAATGCAGGTGCTGTTTTTAAATTTTATAAACATTAAAGGTATGAAACACAAGGGAACCCTCAGCTTAGGAGTAGGAAGGAAAAGCTACACATTTCAGCTGGTGGCACTGAAGCAGGTTAGTGTTTGGACTAAAATATTTTTAACTTTAGGTAGCTACTAAAGAGTATCCTGGGATGTTAATAGTAATGTGAATCCAAACCTGATGCTTACAATATTCACACTTACACATATCATGTATCACCAACAAAGTCTTTCCAGAAGAGAAATTCCTCAGTTGCTTGGAGGTTTTTGTTGAGCTTTTTGCTTTAATTATTTCCTGAATGTGTTTTATACCATGAGTGGAAAGAGAGGTCCCCAGAGCAAAGGGACAGATTGTCTTTATTCTGTATAAATGGACACTGAAAAATAAGAACACAATTAACCTATAAGTGTGAAAGAACATGTCATCTTGCAAAGGTTTAAACTTTTCCCTGCAAGAACAAATGGAAAATTGAGATGCTTCTGGAAGTGGTCTGTAGTTAATATGCTAGTCTTTTTTTAAATTACTACTTTAGTAAATATTCTTAGTTATATATGTAGCTGTATTAAAATTCAGAATAATCTTACCACATGCTGCTAGAGGCAGAACAAATTATGAGAAAGTGCATTTTTGAATGTCATGTTCTTTTCTGTAAGTAAATACAATGGTGCAGCAACAAAACAAAGGAATTAAAGTGTGCTAATCTGTAAAGTTGTAATGAACTCACAGACGAAAATTCAGAGAAACTTAGAAAAAACCCCAACATAAACCAAACCAGTTATATTGTAGTTGACATAAAGATTCCCTTTCTTACATGAGCCTAGTATTACTGATTTAGAAAGCAGGGTACTGGAACAAAACGGAAATGTTTAAATGCTGATCCTTCATGGATACCGAATGGAAAGCTGTTCTCACACATGGTATTTTGAGAATGACTAAATGTGGAGTCTGTTCTTATTCCAGGGCTGATTCTGCTAATCACAGTGTCCAAGTGTAGGATGTTTGTACCAAAGTTAGACCTGTATCACTGACTTTTTCCACCCATGAAGACAGTGCTCCATTCATGTGGACTGCTTGCACCCTAAGTTGGATTTATATTGACCCTCTTTTTCCACAAATGCTTCATAAATATGCCAAAAAATAAAACCGTAGTGTTTCTCTTTCACTCTGTCTCAGTCATAGTCAGAATTATGTTAAAATGAAAACCCATCCATGATGTATCCTATCCTACTAATGACCCAGGAAATACACTGGAAGCCTATGAAGGGGTTTTTTGCTGAGCATGACTGCAGAAGCTGGTTGTATTGTCCTCTTATGGAGACCAACTATCCTGACCAGAGTAAAAATGCTCTTTTTTCTAAGAACTTGGTATTGACATACAACACTAACATATAACAATAGCATGTTATATTTTATTATATTTTTATACCAAGTTATCCAGAAGAAATTATTTTGAAGAATATACAGTGAGAACATTACTGTGATTTGATAAGGTCTGCATGATACATTACTTCTGCTGTCTGTTGTGTACTTAGGACAGCATGGTGTAAATAAACCTGTTGCTTTCAAGTGCAGTATGTGAGAAAGAAAAGCTGCAACTTAGCAAGCTGCTTTTAAAACTTTGACAATCACAACAAGGACCGTGAGTGAAAGTTTTATGGCAGGCATACCATTAAAAGAACCAATTTTGTCTGCTCAGGAGCATGGGAGCTCTTTCTGAACCGTAATTTAAAGGATTATAGCAGAATCTGTGTAACATGATGCTCACAAGCAGAGCTTGTAAAAGAATTAATCCTGTAACTTCTCAGGTATTTATTTAGAGTAGTTGTAAGCTCTATTTCCATTCCAAGAAACATCTTGGAGGCACGTTGTTTAGTTGTAGTGCAAAAAAAAGGAAAGAATTTTAAGGATTAAAATCTGATTTATTCAGCTCTAAAATTATTTGTATCTAGGCCTTAGTCAGATCCTTTGAGACCTGGAAATGATAATGTTTACTTTCATGAGAAGGTTCTAGTTTATGAATGTTAAAGTTGTGGTTATTTCTTACTCATAAGTATGATTCTGCTAATGGCATCGGAGCCTATATCAATACATAAGAAACTTGAGGATAATTTATCCTTAATTGTAGTAGGTTTGTTTATCTGTGTTTGTAAACTTTATAAATATGCCAAGAAATCTGATCAAGAAATTGGAAGTGGGATGTTTGTATTGTCTTGATTATTCTATCATCTTAAATTCCTGTTTTTCTGATATTTTAAAGATTTGTGGATGTGTTCCCAAGGAGTACTGTTGAACACCATGTCCCACTCAAAAACTGTAGGCAGCGTATTTGGTTGGGTGTATCTGTGAAGTATTCACAGACATGATGTGAATGCTTCCCAGGGCTTGGAACTTAGAAATGTGGTATCAGAGGGCTACAGGGTCTACAGGTAAGTATTCCTTAGGTTTTCCACCACCCTGTTGATCACTGGGAATAAACTATGGCTCAGGCAGGGTTGTCTTTGCCTCAGTTTTGCCATCTAAACCCATCTCTGCAGTACCATCACTTTGGGAATGGCTTTTCTCCAAATTTAGTTTAGAAAACAATTTAAACAAATCTAGTTCAGAAAGCAGTTGCTTTCAAATACTCAACCTGATAGAAGCGTCTGCTGGAACCACTAAAAGAAAGAACCTTTTGCATAGGGCATTTTCCCTGGGTTCTCTCTGCCCTGCCCATAAATCAAAAGTTTCCTCCATTCTTCCTTTCTTTACCTACATTGTTGCTCCTTTACATTCTTTGACTTTCTTCCTCTTTAGCTTGTCTCCTCACTGAAGCTTTCCCATTAACTGAAAAGCATAATATTGACATCTTTGCAACAGTGGTGTTTTTTGTTAGATATGCCACACCCTTTATTGCTTATTTTCTTTATGGCTAGTACTTGCAGGGGCAGTTAGTTGCCCTTCTCTTACAGAACGAAGTACAATGCCAACCCATGTTTTACTGAGCCAATGGGCAGTGTATGCAAAGACATGATGAACTTGCTTCAGCTGTATAACGAGAACTTCTCTGATGGCTGAGCTAGGAAGCTGGCAAGAGTCCATGGGGCAATCACGTAGTACTCATTGAAATTCACTGTCACCACTATGGTATTTAATTAGCTGAGTTGTTGGAAACCAGCTACAGGGAAGTGAGAACAAAATTCTGAAAGAAAGAAAGCAAGAAAAAAGAGAACAAAAGAGCCAGACAGTCTGTACTGATTCAGACAGAAGATAGGGTCAGTAGTACTTTTTCCATGAGCCCATTTTCAATAGCCTTGATTACAGAACTTGAATTAAGAAATATTTCTTACTGAACTGGTGCACACACACTCCACAGTCTTTTACAGAACCCTTTTATTTATTGATATCAAGTACAAATCATGTTATGATTATGGGTCTAAATAATACCATTATTCTCTCCTGTTAAAGCAGTGACCCTCATTTTTCATTGTTAGCTGAGGTGAGAGTTAAACTGCTGTTAAATAAGATGTCCTCATGAATTTCCCTAAGCTTGCATGCATAATATATGCTAGAAGTCAAAAATATATTGTGCTGGAAGCATCTTTTTATAAAATTTAAACATTTAGCTTGCAAGTTATATTCTTTTATATTACCGATAACTTGAAAAAAATTTGTGTTGTGATGATAGGCTAGGCTGATTTCAGTTGAGCTCCATCTCAAATACTTTGTATCTATGAAGCTCCTACGAGATCCTGAATACGCCACAAGACCTGCCTAATGTATGAGGGAAAGGCTGTGGATCTTGTCTACTTGGACTTGACATAATCTCCCATGCCATTCTCCTGGGAAAAACTGTTAGCCTATGGCTTGGACAATGTGCAGTCTGAGGTTAAAAACTGGCTGGATGACTAAGCCAGGAGAGTGGTGGTGAACAGTGCTGCATTCACTCGGCAGCCAGTCAACAGTGGGGCTCCCTGGGGCTCAGTGTCGTGGCCAGTTCTGTTTAATATATTTCTTGGTGAACTGGATGAGGGCATTAAGTGTATCCTTAGTATGCTCAGAGATGACACTAAGTTGAATGGGATTTTTGATCTGCTGGAGGGCAGGAAGGCTCCATGGAGGGATCTGGACAGGCTGGATCATGGGCTGAGGCCAGTGGGGTGAGGTTCAGCAAGGCCCAGTGCTGGGTCCTGCCCTTGGCTCACAGCAACCCCAGGCAGTGCCACAGGCTGGGGCAGAGTGGCTGCAAAGCTGCCCACAGGAAAAGGACCTGGGGGTGCTGGTGACAGCAGCTGAGCATGAGCCAGGGTGTGCCCAGGAGGCCAAGAGGGCCAATGGCATCCTGGCCTGTCCCAGCAATAGTGTGGCCAGCAGGAGCAGGGCAGGGACTGTCCTCTACTCAGCACTGGTGAGGCCACACCTCAAATCCTGTGTTCAGTTTTGGGCCCATCACTATAAGAAAGACACTGAGGCACTAGATTGTGTCCAGAGAAGGGCAATGAAGCTGTGAAGGGTCTAGAGAGTTGTTCCTCAGAGAAATCTGTGACATCTTATATATTCTCCACATATATATTTTTCACTTGAATAGGAAAGTGTGCCTCAGCACATTTCTGTGTTCTATAGATTTCTTGGATGTTCAATTATATGAGTTAATGTTCAGTAAATTTTGTTCTTCCTTGTATCTATTTCAGATTACTTTGCTGGTTTTGACCGCAACTCTGCATTTTTTAAGTTTTAGTCCATGGTTTGTGAAATAACATTGTTTATAATTTTGAGTTTTCAATTATTCACATTTTGTTTTTCATTACTCTCCAAAACGGATCTGTTCACAAAATCGTCCTTTACTGCTAGTACCCAGAAAGTCACACCAGAATGTTGAACCAGATTGAAGCAGACAGAGGTGAGTCAAAGATATCTTGATGTTGTCCACAATTTTTCCCTGCCAGTGATGTGGTGGTTGTGGCAAGCTTTTTCAACTCCTGATTTCCATAGCTGCAAAAAAAGAAGGATAAAAGTCAACAGAAAGCTATGGGGTTTTTGTTTCCTATGTCTCCTAAGCTTCCACAAATGCTACAAACTTTCTTGAGATGTATGCACAACGTGTGAAGTCATCAAAAATGCCAAGCATGTACTCAATTATATGGAAAATAGAATGCATACAGATAAGGAAGATGCTTGTTCCTAAAAAATATTGTTAACGTGGCTGCAAGCCCCCTGTCTAGCCTTGGGAGGAGGTTTCCTACCTTCATGATCAGCTTTTTCTGCAATGGGTGGGAGAATGATGATGTTTTCAGCTTCCTTCCATTCTAGTTTATTATCATGGTCTTCTTCTTTATCAACTCATGAGTTACTTGTCCCCTCTTGTTCTTGGGCATCTATCTTCTCTTTGTCCCTTGAAAACTGGGAGGGTTCATCTCAATTTCTTCTGTCATAAGAAATGAAGTGGTGAGGTAATTTAAAAAACTCCAAACATTCCAAGAAGTAAGTGTAAAATAAAAAGTTTTAAAAGTTTCTGTATGAAGTAAGATAAAACTCTTTCAAATATGTTTTAGTAGCAGAAATACATTTTTGAATTGTTACTTTTGACATATTCAAGATTAAAAATAACATTTGCTTTTTTAGCAAAAAATCAAACATATGTTCATGCTTTTCTTTCAATCAGCCAAAAGAATTTTTAAAATCAAGATTAAAATTGTCCGGCTTTTATTGAAGCTAATCAGTGGCACTGGAATAAGCATATCATGGGTTTTGACCGTGTCTTTGTATTGGTTTTAAGAGAAGTTTCCTTTGTCTTTGCTTTAGCTTTCCAAAAAATACACCAACACTCTTTACAACTGGGAATTTTGGTAGAAATTGATCACTGTTTGGATAAAAAAGGCAGCCAAGTTTATTTAAATAAACCAGACGAAATCCAACCATAGGCTATGCCAGCATGGAGGAAAAGAAAAAATAAAAGAAATAAAATGTTGCCTTCAGAGCAGTTTAAAAAGAGGAATACATTCTGTGTTGGTATAAACTGTTTTCATACCTGTTAGTGTCCATGTTTTGTGTGACTTTCAAGAGCAAACTGGGGAGGAGGCCTTTTTCTGTGCTAAGTGTTGCACTTGGTACTGCTGCACTGAGTCTAAAAGGAGAGTAGGACCAATGTCCAATGTAACATCTGTGCGAGGCTCTGGCTGGCTGCACCTGTCACTCAAAGTATTGGCTATAAATTATTGTACCATGCCTCATGTTTAAATAACTTACTTCACATGGAATATTTTGCAGCAACTAACAGGAATGCTGTTTGCTGTTTTTCTCCAGCAGTGCCACATAAATGTAATGAGAGATTTCTAAGTTCATTTTAAAAGAAATTGTGCTTTTCTAGTGCCTGCCTAGCCAAATCAGGCTGAAAAGTGAGACAGATTTTACAAAACTCATCCACCTATTAATAATCTGAGCATGCACAGTCATAAAGCTTGGAAGAAACTGTTTTCAGAAACTCTGTGCACCTGTAAGGGGTCATAAAGATAGTGGTGGACAAGGAACACCAAGACTATTATTTGGAGAGACAAGACTGCATGTCTTCATTCATCAGCACTAATTTGTGGAGTTTCAGCCCAGTTTTGTCTGCAAAGTGCTGTATTTTTTTTTTTTTTCATTTAGAGTAATTTTTAATAGCTGAAATATACGTGATCAAGAGTTCATAATCTTTCCTGTTAGTGGGACCTGCTTCAAGTAAATACCCCATTGTTCTCTCATTAGAGGGAGAAAACAATGATTTGTAATCCAGCTCTGTGGTTTAGATAGCTGTAATTAGAAAACTCTTAGGAGTCTTTGTTCTGTTGTTTGTAACACAATGTAATTTGAGGAACATAAGTCATGTGTAAGTTATTATAACCCTGGTTTTGAAAAGTTAATATAGCTTATTTTAGTAATGATTTTCCACTTGTTGTTCAACATTGAAAAGACTGGAAAAATATACACTTAATTTTTCAAGTAAAGAGATTGCAATTCATTTACCCTAGGCAAGGTGAAAATGTTTCAGTAAATTAGATTATTTTGCTATTTATGTCCTTGGGTTTTATTATGTCAGACTTATTAAAGTCCCATAAACTGATATTCCAAGAACTCTAGCTTTCCATGTACTCAAAAAACCCCCAAACAAACAAACAGAAAAAAACTCCCCAAAAAAACCAAACCAAACCAAACCAAAAAAACCCAACAACAACAACAACAAAAAAAAAACCAACCAAAAAACCTGGTTCTTTGAAGCCTTATAAAAATCTTGTCCTAAATTCTCTGTGATTCTCTGTGAATTGCTTTAAATTTTGTTTTCCTTTACAAGTAGATAAAATACATGCCAGGAAGTCCAAACTGATTCAAATTTATTTGTTTCTCTTTCTCCACTTCTTCCAAAGGAGCCTCCTTTGGGATCTTGTTTACTTGTTTATTTTTGCTCTTTAGTGCCAGAGCACTGCTTGTGTTTAATGTCTTACTGGGAAAAAATTATTAATGTTTTCAATTTACATTAACAGCATTCTCTTTGCATTTATAGTAGAAGAAAATCAAAATTAAAGTTGACTTGCTGGCTGCTAAAGAAAGCAAGAGAGGGAAATGCTGATTATCAAACATGAAAACCTATGATCAAAGCACAGAATTTCAACATGTAGTGCCATTTTGACAAATCTTAATCATGTTGATCACTACCAAAAAAATTTTAAAATTAAAGTGGAAATTAATACAATTGAAGTGGAAAAAAATGAGATGTGGATTCTGTGAGACCCAACTGGAAACCCAGTTAATATTACTATATTAACTTCTGTTTGTACAGGTTAGAAGTGTATTAGTCTATCTCATGCACTGGAAGGGAGGGGTACAGGAACAGCAGAGATCAGTGGGCACTGTGACTGTTGGACTGGACATGGAGATTGGGAATGAATCCTAATCCTGCAGGACTAACAGGCAGTGCTCCTGCACTGTGGCCTGAATATCAAATTTGTCACTACTTCCACTGCTGGAGAAATTATGTTGTGAAACTGGGATGTCCAGTAAACAGAAATATTCAAAGAACTCCTAAACTGGACTTCAACACTCTTAGTTTTGCTTTAAATACTGAAGACCTCCTTTTCAGAACCCTGTGATGCATGTGTCTCTTGTCAAGAGCTCAAGATTTACAGTGGGCAGCCACCAAGTAATTTGTTTGCATACACTACCTATATTACTCAATGTTGATTTTTTTTTGTTTTCTTTTGTGTTTTTGGTTTTGTTTTGTTTTGATAGTAAAGCACAGGATACAACCAAGCCAATAATTAGTCAAAAACTTAACTGAGCTCTTACACTTTGACATTGTTAAGTCATGCAAATTTTCATGCAAGTTAAACCAGCAGAAACAACACAAAAACCTAGAACCACAAAAACCTAGAACCATCATTCTCTGTGGCTAGGTGGGAGGTCTAGAGAAGAGGATCCTTGCAATAGTTTCACTGCATTGCTGATGCCAGGGTCCAGCTTTGAGTGAGTTAGAATTTCTCTGCTGACGTTTTAAAAGATTACTTTTGAGAAATTCTCTTTTGTATTTGGATGAGTGAAAACAATAACTTACATTGAAACCTGAGGATGAATCTCAGAGTTTCCCTGGAAGGAAAATTTGCAGATTTTTCATCCTCACTCAGTTATTCCCCTTTTCTTTGTTGTCATGTGTAGAAAGATACCTGACATTCTAAGATGCCTGTGGATGAAGATGTAAATTCACAGCCACCAGAAAATTGATGAAAAGTTCTTCTGACCTTGTCATTTGCCTAGGTTTTTATGAGCTGACAAATTATCAGAAAACATGTGACTACAAAGTACTGAGGAACAAATTTGTATTCCTTTGTAATTACAAGTATTAACAATTTGAAAAAAAATCCAGACTACTCAGGCTCAACCATAGATACTGTGTTTTTCAGACAGTGGAATGGCACATTACAAAGCTTTTCCCAGTAGCCAGAGTCTGCTGGCATTTATTCTTCCTGTGTTTTGCTGGCTTTGAAAGTTGCATAGTAGCATAGGTTTCCTCTAGTCATGTGCTTATTTGTTAAGGCTTCTTGCTTAAATACTAATGATCAAAACTAAGCTACCTGATTTTATGGATGAAGGAACACTGCAACATCATCACTTCCATCAGAGGTGTTGGTGGAGCAATTAGGAAACCATTTGGCAGCACTATGCAGTTAAAGTTGTAGTCAGCTTTGGCTGGCACCAGTACACACCAGTTGCCTTATCTTACTGATTTGCTCCATATATGTCAATCAAGTGAGAACAAAGTTAAAAACACAGTTTAACAGTTGTTAAATTAACTAGCAAAGATTTAAAGATCTAGTCAGCTGGTTTCATAGTCATAGAATGCTTTGTGTTGGAAAGTGTCTTGAAGATCATCGAGTTTCAGTTTCCCTATCATAAACAGGGACACTTTCTTCTGGATGAGGTTTCTCAGAACTGTATCACACCTTTCCTTGAACATGGCCAGGAAAGCGCAAACAAAACTTCTCTGGACAACTCTGTTCCGGTGCCTGACCAGCCTCACAACAAAGGATTTCTCCTAATACCCAATCTAAACCGACCATCTTTCATTTTAAAGCCATTTCTGCTTGTCCTGTTACAGTATGCCCTGGACCTGTAATCAGCATCTCTTTAATGATAATTTTTTCACTGAGGTATTTAATCATTTTTCTATGCAGGTCACTACTGAATGATTGATAATCTAAAAAACGCAAGTCTAGTTTTTCTTCTATAGCTAAGAACAGAATGCCTTGTAAGTGTGTCTGTTTCTTCTTACTCACAGAACAGCTCATTCTTATACCACTTGTAATTAAAATGAATGCAAAATGCCACTTCTTCTCCATGTGCTTTTTTATCTTATTCACGTTAGTTTCTCACTTGTGAAATTTTCTGCGTAAAGAGACCAGTAGTGTCTCACAACTCTTAACTTATGTTGACATACTGATCCTAACCTTTTTCATTGAGCCCTTTACTCTAATTTTTTTTATATTCTGGTTGGGTACACAAGCTGTGTTTTATTATTTCAAGTTATTCATGTTCTTGTATGAACAGCACAAATATTTATGAATACACTAAAGGTGTGTTTTCCCTGGATAGCCATGCATGTTAGTTTGAAATCAGTTCTTTATAAAAATGTGCTGAAATATGTAGATTTGTAGAATGCTTAAACTGAATAGAGATGTGTTTAAAACTTGACTAGAAGCAATACTTGGAAACCTAAGTCCTAGTCTTTACATGTAGCTGTACTGTGCTGTCTTTCACAAATTTGCCATCTTAGTCAGCTTCTGTCCATTCTAAGATTTATAAAGCATGATTTCTGATAGAAGCCAAATCCATATACCAGTTAAGGGGATAGTTTTGTGGGAATCTCTAACACTGAAAAATGTGTTTTATTCCCATGAAGAAAAAACAAGAGTGTTTCTACAGTGCAGAAGGTCAGTTAGGTGTAGCGACCTGACCTTGAATTTTAACCTGATGATTCTAGTTCTCGGATGAATGACTACTCTGAAAAGCTACTATCAAAATGCTGTTTTTTCATCCCTGCTGTACTTCTCTCACTATACCTTCCAGAATCAAGGGTCACAGATTTATGGTTGAAACTATGAGTAATCTGAACAACGCTGATTCTTTCCTGTTGGTTCCTGGAACAGTTACATGTTCAGGGCACATTAAAGGAATTATGAGAAGATGGCAGAGGATTATTTACATGTGGATGAATTATTGTGTAATTTTTGCATGGTACATTTATTCCCTTTCTTTCTGACACTTATTGTCATTCCCTGACACCTGTTGGTGATATAAGATACACTTAGTGTGGTAAGAATCTGCATTTGATGGGCCTATTTCTTAGTTTTTCAGAAAATAAAAGCTATATAGTAATGGATTTATTTTCCTATGCCTTTTGATGGAAATACCTAAAAAAAAAAAAAAAGCTGCTTTTTAAGGAGCTGCTTTCCTAACTTAGAATCTTTGCGAAACTGTTCATATGCATTTTGCCATTATTTTTGTATTGAACTTTTACTGTTTCAGGCTGCTAGTGGACAATCATAAAAAATTCTATATGAAGCTTTCCTGATGTAAACTAGGAATTCTGAGTTTGGATACTTACTTGGCCCGTTCAATGCTTTCACTCTGTAAAATTTTGATGTACAACACAAGAGAGCAAGAGTTTATCTGGCTGTGTGTGAATGCTAACCAATAAAGTAAATGAAAAGGAAAAACATTTTTCCCCTGTGGCTCATATACCAACTCTTAAAATCAGTGTTGTTCCATAAAATAAAACCATCAAAAATAATGTAATTTGTTTTCCATGAGGAGTACCTCACTCTAGAAGTGATCAGCAGCTAGGAAATATGAAGAGTGTCACATCCATTTTTCTTTGTCTTTCCCTAGTCTTATTTTCCCTTTCCTCTATACAGATTGGTTTCACCCCTGCCTGATTTTAACAACAAAACTTGTCAGTCAAGGAATGTGCATATTTTAAAAACTTTTGTCTGTGATGCTTGGCAAGTTGCAATATTTGTCATTTCCCCAACTCCTCATACCATAATGACAATTGGTGGTTTTTGCTTGTTGTTGTTGTTTGTTTTTTGGTTTTGTTTGTTTGGTTGGTTGGTTTTTTGCCAGTGAATGTAATAGTCCTTTTTTGCAACTCTATCCCAAATATAAATTAAAAATATGTGACTTTTTTAAGCGTAACTTTTTGGTTGTGGCTTTATGTCCAGGGGCAAGGGATAGAGAAGGCAAGGAACAATTTAAGATTCACATCCAATCTTGGCTTCAGATACAGGGCTTTGTTAATGTTGAATTTGCTTTCTTGCTGAAAGGAGGAAAAAACCCTTCTTGTCAGCAGAGATTAAATACTGAATGACATCATTAGGACTCAACAGAATCCTGGGATCCTATGAAGCACTGTTCTGCTTTTCTTTCTTCTTTGTCCCTTTTCCTCTTCTTTTGTTTTCCTTTTTTAAATGGGAAGAGTGATGTTCAAAGTCGTTACATTGCTGATGAACCATTAAGTCACTCAGCCTTCTTTAAATGAGTGTATTTCACATAGACATACAATCCCACAACAGTCATTGTCTCTTAAGACTATATCCTGTTTGCTGAGCTACATTGCATATGCCTGCTTTCATTAAAAAGATATCTTTCCAAAGGCTTAGAAAAATAACTCCTTTACGAAAAGTGTGGAAAAAAGGTGATGGAATTTGAAGGCTTCTAGGGGGAAAACCAAACACATCTTGCTGTCACTGTATTTACAGAACTTTTCTTGTACTATAGGGTAGCATACAGGCACAGGTCCTGACTCTGTGGAGATTTATTTATGGGATGTGCTTGCGGCGGGACAAGTCATCTCAGCTGAACCAAGTAGGAGCTCCTATGGTACTGGGGATAAAGGCCCTTCCAGAACTGGTGCCTTGAATAGTTAGGAATGTGATGAGAGAAAATATTCCTCTGAAACTTCTCATGTATTTCTCTTCTCCTGTCAAATACCCTATAGCAACAGAGGGCACAGTGCTAATTCCAAACGATCTCATTAAACTGAATATAATCACAACAGTGAAGGAATGGGTTATGAATTATTTGCCGCCAAATATATTGCCACCAAAATAAAGTAATATGGATAATTAGACCATCATAAGGCTCTCATATCTAGTACTTTCAGTGAAGCAAATTCTAGGTATATGTAGATGGTTTTATGACAAATTTTACCCCACTGTAGTAAATATGGTCTGATATTAACTATTTAGTGGTTAATATTACATCAAAAAGGAACCTGCCACTGGCCTTATTCAGACATCACTTGGGTGGCCAAGAATATAGAGAGGATTATCTAGTAATGATCTGCTGGATTGGGCTCAAACTGCTCTGCTGACAGCTGCTGTGTCTGATCAACTTTCCAAAAATATGGTCTGAGTCAGCTGGTAACTTCTTTCACAGAAAGAAGTTTTATTTCAGGCGAAGTGACTTGCATCATCTTTTAACTAAAATGAAAACAACCCGATGCTTCACTATCATCCATGTAGGTCATATACTGTCTTCAAGTATTCCTCCTCTTTAGCTATTGAAGCTTTGTTTTCTTATTCTGCAAAATGATTAGTGGTGTTTGTTAACCTCATGTAATTTAGTTGGTACTGTTTCCATCTCTCTTGGTGTCAGAAGGGCATGCTGTGGCATATGGTCAGGATGCTTGGTGGGCTCTGATCAGTCATTTACTTTCTTGTAATGCAAAGGCCTCTTTAGTCTGACACTTGTGCTGCTGTCAAAAGCAATGAGGGTAAGCAGTTGTGGTGACAAACTAGTTTTGACAAGCTTAATGACCCCAATGAAGAAAAGTCTGCAGCCTGGATAGCAACTGCAGGATAATTGGTTAGCTCAGCCAAACAAGAAACATGTTAAAATCCCAGATCCTCTCTGGCAGGCCAATTACACCATTCAACAAAAGAGGTGGAAGGTTGCCATTAGCTTCTAAAGTGGTACAAAAGCATCAGTAGGTTGTATTTCAATCAATTCAGTTTGCTTTGGTGGGATATCAGGAAACTGAAGGAAACAACAGCCTTTCAAACAGTGCTCATGCTATACATTGTAGAAACCACAGATGAATCTTCGTAAGAGTCTTTAGACTTTTATGGACAATAGTGTCCTGCAATGTTTCAGGTAAGTATGTGTATGTTGATTTAGCTAGATGCAAAAGACTTATTCAGACTTTCCCTGCGTTTTCAGACTGTAGGACAAAGCAACCAAAATGAAGAAATTAAGTAATGTAAGTAACAAATTAACAACTGGCATGCAGTTAATGGAGAGTGTTAATGTTTGATCTAAACTTATCTTTTTCTAAAGAGAATGCAACCACTATAGGGACACAGCCACAACATCATCATCTCATAATTACAGCATATGCTGTGAATAAACATTAAAATGTCACTGCTAGCAGAGCTAGCAGAGGTTATCAGGTCTGCAGCCTTCTTACAAGTAAACAGTAATGCAGGAAGGAAAAGAATCCACATTGCTATCTCACCACCAATATCATCATCACCAACATTCTTCTTCATTTCTGGGCTCTAGTTCCCCCTGTGAGTAGCAATGTTGCAATTATAAATAAAATAAATAAACCCCTCACTTTTTCTGCAAATGGTGAATTTTCTAGGGGATGCACAAGTTTCCAGTGCAGTACATCCTCTTTGAGTTATCTCCAAGGTCTGAAACTCAACTGATCTTCAAAGGTACAACCATTCGAGTTTCAATGCTTTATTAATATATAAGACAGAAAAGGAAGAACAGAATACAGATATCACAGGTGTTTTCCACAGTTCTGCTGGTATGACTGGAGACAGGAAGTGCTCAGTCCAGCGTGATCCATCCTGAGCCTGCCCATTCACTTCAGCTTCTTGATTCTTCCAGATCTCTAAAACCATGCCAGTTTTCCCTCACTCTTCATTCCCTCCTTCCCACACCCTCTTCTTGTGTGGTTGTTGCCTGAAAATAATCAGGCCTCTCTATCTGTGAAGTTTTAAATTACAAATGCCTATCAGATGTATCAATCCACTTTATATATTTGTAATATAGACACCGGATTTGTTTACCCTGCCTTTGGACATCTGTCTAGGAAGATGGTAACCTTTTACACAGCAGTGTAAACATAAAGTTACTTTGAAACTCCAGAAGAAGCAGAAACTCCAAAGAGGTGAAGTGCAATAAAGCTCTTCTGCTGTGTTTTAAACTGATTTTCTGGCCTACATCAACATGCACTTTTAGCATTGCACTTGATGAGGAAATGAACACAATCCAGGCTCAGAGTAAGTCTTCTCTTTCCATTAACTGATGTAAGCTCATCTGCTATTCATTCTCAATTAGTTCTCATGTTGTGCACTTATCTGTATTTTTATTGTCTGGCTTTGTGTTAATGGTACAAACAATTAAAACAGAAAATAAGGTTTGTATTGTCAGTTAAGAAAAAGCAAGCACGATGACTTTGTCCAACTGTGCAAAAATAGCTCTGATATCTGTTGTAGCTTCTCTAAAACATCCTTTCACAGTGGGAAAATATTAATTCGAAGACTATTGAATGCTGTAATAATTCACAGGGAATGAGGTAAATGTTAAGTTGCCCTGGGGGAATGCATATTAAGAAGAATGTAATGTCCACCAAAAAGAGGAGGAAAAAAAAATCCTAAACTTCACAAGGATAGTTATTTACTGAGTCATCCTTTTATTTTCCTTTGATGAATTTTGAAGCTTTTTTTATCCTTGCTCTCAGAAAATTGCACAACTCATCCCCTGTGCATCTGAATCTGCAGGTATTTGGGTTTTTTGTTCTCTTTGGCTGTACTCACAAGCAATAAAAATTAGGCACAGTCACTAACCTGCTATTATCTAAAACATCCTCTGGGTGTTCCACAACCAGTTGTGGTGTCAGACATACCACTTAAATGAATCAAGTCCAGTAACTCACCGATTGAACACTTCCCTTGAGAAAGGGCATGTGTACTTACCCTTAGCAATTATGCCATGTGTACTGATCTTATTTTTCTTCCTGCCCCCATTTTGTGCATCTCATTCTTCTGCTTGGCCCTGCGTGTTTCGGACTAGCTTCTCCCATCCTAGCTTTGTAGGATGTATAATTCCCAAGGTGTTTTGCTTCTGTAAACCCTTTGAAGCTTCCCTTGAAAATTATCTATTTCATTATAGGAACAAAATCGTTACATGATATGAAAAAAACTGTTGCATTTATCAAGGCTTGTGATTATTCCACGGACATCCTGCATTTATTACTGAATTCCTGTATTCACTCTTTCTTGCCCTTTTTCTCTAATGTTCACCTAAGGTTTATTATAGCTGAAACCTCAGTTGCATGGTGAGAACCACTTCTGTGTAAGATGTGTAAGAGCATATCCCTCAACTTTTTATTAGCTTATTCCTCAACTTTTCCTGTATTAAATTTTTCATTGTTGAACAGCTTTTTTGGCTCAGCTGGGGGAACTGTTTTGCATTTACCCCTCATAGTTCCTTCACCACAGGCCTTTTGTCACAAGGATTTTGTTTGCATAAGGCAGCAGCTCAGTAGACGGGACTGAATGCCCTGTTATATGAGTGACTTAAACCAGTACAGAGATCCACATAGTTTTGCATTACCTTGTCTTCTCTTTTTGGAAACTTGAATCTTTTGAATCTGTGTGGGAGAAGAAATAATGACCATAATGACCCTGTAGTGAGTCAGAAAATACTGGCATTGGCATTTTCTTGAGCCAGAAGCTGTTGGCTGCTGAGCTCTTTAGAAAAAAAAAAAAAAAACAAAACATATTGTGCCCTAACCACAATTTTACAAGCAGTAAGTGTGTGCCAGCAGCTCAATCAGATTGTGCAGAGCACAATCCAGCTCCAAGCCTTGCCTGGCTGTTCAGACTGTGTTCTGTGTACTCAGCCTTGCTCTGAACCGTGAGTCCTGTCCCTGGTAACCAGACACATCTGTTGATTTAGATATAGCCCTGCCTCCTTCCAAACCAGGGTCTAACCCAAATATTTGTGCTCCCAGGTTCTGCATCACATTGTTATCTCAGTCATCAGCCTTAACTCACTGGGGACAGTCTGAGTGAAGTGACTGCCATTTGTCCTGAGTGCAGCCGTGGTCCAGCCCAGGCTCATGGCCCTACCCTGGCCAGGCCTTGCCTGCAATACAGCCCCAACTACCTTTACAGTGTGATTTCTGATGACAACAAATGTTTTCTTCTATCTGCTGTGAGGCAGGTCTGCAAGAGGCAGGAGGTTCTGGTGAATGTAAATTGAGTTGCGGGTGATGCAGGATGTACTCAAATTGTCAGAACCGAGGGATGAGCTTTGCTGGCATTAAATGTAATGTCAGAAAGCTGTAAACCCTAGTCATTACATGAAATTCATGCTACTTCCTTTCTATGGTGGTTTGTTGTTTGATGGGGTTTTTTGTTTTGTTTTGTTTTGGGTTTTTTGTTTGTTTGTTTTATTTGAGTTTGGTTTGGTTTTTTGTGTTGAGAGGGAGGAGGAAGAGGAGGAACAGCAGCTTTGTTTTCTTTCCTGTTGTATGTACATATTGGTTCTTGGCACTTGGGTGCACTGCACCAAAAGGAGGAAAATAACATCTAAGGGTATATATTTTCTTTTTTGGGCTTTTGTTTTTACTGTCATGGGATCTCAGCAAAAATCTTTCTCAATTTGACAAGGCACAAACAGGCAAGAGGATTTGGTATCCTGGAAGGAAGATGGGACCTATTTCTGCTTTTGCATTCCTTTTGACTTCTGTCTTTTTCATCAAATTATCTTTCCTTTAATTTTAAATTCAAAGAATAATATTTAGAATTTAGTAAATGCTTCTACAAAGAAACAGAAAACAGTAAGCAAAAACTTACACCTTTTCCAACCTTTAGCCTCTTCCATTGGTTTTCTTATCCCTAACTCACGCCCATCAGTCAGTTCTGTTGGTTATTTCGAAAATTATTTTGCTTATGAAGCCACACCACACTGAAGAACTGCATTGCCAGTACATGAAGTCTTCATGACTCATGAAGTCACCCTCATCTCACAGTTATGGCTTGTTTGCTTCACATCCACATGGCCTTCTGTCTTGCCCTTTTGAATCTGGAGAGCTTGCTCACAAGGTGGGTTTCTGTAAGCTCTCCTAGCTCTCTTTTTAATGCACAGGCTTATAAAATGTGGGAGTATTGTCTGAATTGTCATGAATTTTGAGATTTAGTTGCAGATAGTCAAAAGCATATCTTCCACTGAACAAATTCAATGAAGCAAAAAAGCTTCTTTCTGCCTTTATTCTTATTACACTTCCCAGCAGGGCAGAAGATTAGAGAATGCATGCTCCAGATTCGAAAAGAATTTCTAATTTATGTTCTTTCTCAGTAAAATACATGCCTTAATCCTTTCTTTAAAGCTTTATTTCTTTCTTTCTTGCCTTTTTTTTTTTTTTTTTTTTAACTAATTGAACAAACAGGCCCTAATTGAAAAAAACCTGAGAGTGTTAAGCAGTCAAGAATCGAAAACAGTTACTGGGCTGAAAAGTGCATTTTGACTGTTGCTGGAAATTTTTATGTGATTTAGTTGTGGGCAAGAAATAAACCTCCTCAGCTGTTTCCTATTGTGATGGACTCCCACTGATCAAAATGCAAGCACTTTTGCCTTGTTTTCCCCAACTGTTCTTTTCTGCGAGTGGTCTGTATTTTGCCCTGAAAAGACAGCTGTGTAAGTAGCTCTGCTCAGAACAGGAGAAAGTGAGGATTTTAAATGTTGAATTGTATTATTCATTTCCCCTTTAGTGGGGGACAAAGAGGGAAGAAGAGGTAAGGCTACATTGCTAAACAGCTCAAATACATTTCACTCTAATCTTTTGGTTGCTTAGTTTAAATTACTTATTACAAATCAGAGTGCAGAGGCAAGTTCTTGATATGATTTTTAGACTAATTCAGCAGAATCCTGCTGTTAATGCCCTTAAAGGTGCTGCAGAGCAGTTCAGCCAGCAACATTATGAGTGGAGGCTTTATAATTATCTTGGCTTATGACCTAAGGATTAAGAAACTACTTGTAATTCTACATTCCTTGCATATTCAGAATTCTCACTGACTTCAGTGAAAGTGGGGTATATTTAAGTAATGCAGAATTAGGACCTGGTTATTATGACAGAACTGTTTGAGTATGGGCTGCCAGTAATGCAGCCGTGCTAAGGTTGTTTAAGAATTCACCTTTGCCCCATTTTAATTTGCTTAAATTTCTGCTGAATAGTAGATTTTGTGGAGTTTTCTGGTCCAGATTTTTTCAGTAGCCATAGATACTAATCTGGATACTTTTCAGCAAAGCACCAGTTAATCTGATTTAAAAGTAATGGAGTTGTTTTAAAAAGTTCTGGAATTCAGAAAATAAACATTAAAATATGTATTTTCTTTACTTTCTAATTATTTAGGTTGGGGGTTTGTGGAGTGGCTTTTAGGTATTACAGAACATATTTTGATTAAATATGCTTCTGAGTGTTCCAGTGAGTGCATTACAACTGAAACCCCAAATTAGCCATTTCAAGTATCAGAAAATGTTGAATATTTACTGATGTATATAGCCTTGAATGTAACCTCCGTATGATTTATTTTCATCCAAATAGTTAAAAGTATCACAAGGTGATATACTCTTGTTTGCTTCTTATGTACAATTATCAGGATTAAATCTTCTCATAAATATCGCTGAGATGGCATTACCATGGTAGAGAGTAAGTATTATGAAACAGAGGTAGAAGAAATCAGTATGCATCATGTCTGTTTTCCTTAGGGATGGAAATTTGAAATTAGTAGTATAGTTAGAGGATAGCCAAGTAATTCTTATAGCTATGCATACAAGTATACTAGATGGACATAGCTATAAAGATGTACATGTTATATTTTAAGGGAAGAAAAGCTACTAAAAAGCAGTACAAGAAATAAAATTTTGAAGCAATACCTATGTAGTTTTGGTCACCTTGGCACATTTGTTATAAATCATAATTACTGGCAGAGGTTCTGCCAGAGTGTAACAGAAACAGTCCTTTCTCCATTATGAACTGAGTGTACCATGAATACACCATGGACTGAATAGTTTGAACTTATTAATTCCATATGAAACATTCTAGAAGCACTATCTCTTTGATGGAAAAGAGTCAAATAAATTTTAACATATGAAATTTGCAAAAAATTCTGTCCCCTGACGAGGTTGTTGCTGCATAATGGAGAATACTTTGAGAAAGGTACTTCTCAAACCCCCCTCATATTGGCACAGTTTAATCCTGCTATTTTCACTATAAAGTATTCTACTTATATGTGTAAAAGTTTTGTTTGTGTTGGAAGCTACATGTGATTGAACCAATTTGGCAGACAAAAATAGTGCAGCATGTATGTAAATATTATACTAAAATTAAGAGAATTGCCTTTTTAGTATATTGTTTGGTGCATTTTTTGAGCGAAACCTGAACTTCTAAATTCAAGTCCAGGTTTGGCCAAGCAAATTTCCTTCTGCTAATGATGCCTCTTCCTGTGTGCATTGTGCTTTTTGTCTCAGGCACTTCAATCTGAACACTGCTTAACGTAAACAAGTAACACATTAAATTGTGCCTTATGCTTTTGCTTTAATAAAACCACTTTAACCAGGCCCTTTAATTTATATCAGTGTCAGTTTGTCAGAAGTGGAGCCAGTCAAGTTGTTTCCCCGCACACCCCTTCCCCTGGGATAACAAAAGTACATAATTTCTTTGGACACAAAGTTAGCATTTGTAGAGATGTTCTACTGTATCTTGGCGTGTTTTCTACTGTATCTTTGGCATGTTTGAATTTGTATATAAATGTTACACTCAGGAACTATCAAATGGATCTCTTGCTGCCCATTTTGCTCTTGACAGTGATGTAATGTCTTTTTTAATTAAAAAAAAAAAACAAAACAAAACAAAAAAACCCAAAAAAACCCCAAAACCAACAACAACAACAAAAAAACCAAAAACACCACAAACCAAACTAAGAAAGTTAAGGTTTGACTTTTTGGATAATAAATAGAGTGTACCAAGAGACCCTGTGCCAGATAGCAGCTGGCCTTGTGTACATTTGCTGGGAATAAAAAGAACCTCATGCTCAGATTTGTAGAATACCATGCTGAAAGTTTTACAGTATTAACTGTGAGCTATGCCATACCATAAGTGAGAGTTTACTGAGAACTTTCTTAGTGCTTTTCTGTCTATAATATCCTTGTATTTGTGAAAAGTGGCAATTGGGTGTTAATATTTTCAAATAACTGTAAGGAAAAAATATTTTGTTAGTGTTTGTAGAACAGCATGCATGTTTGTTTCAGATTTTCAGTCCCAATATGTATGTTTTTAAATAGGATAGGACAGGACAGAATAGGACAGGGTGGAATGGCATACTCTTATTTCTGTGATAAAAATAGATACTTGTATGACGTTACTATTTACAGAAAACAATGAATCATGAATAATAATCTTTACATATAGTATGGTGAGGAAGAATCCTCAAAACAGTTTCTTTCCCATTTCAGCTTCCTGGTTTCAGAGCTTTCCTGGTTATTTATTCCTTTTTTCCCTAGTGTAATAGAGATCAGATTTTAGCCCTTTGTGAAATTCACGAAGATAAAATTCTAAACCAACAGAATCTTCTCAGTGAGAATGTGATTTACACTATCTCATATCTATATTTGAAAGCCTATGATCTCAATTTATAATATATCTCTGGCATGAAATCCTGTAGAGAACAGAACTACAGAAGTGAGAGGTAGCTACATGTTTGCATTTTTTTTAAGTTGGTATTGCTGCATATATTTTTTAAATATCTGAAAGAAAATAACTGATTTTTTAGTTGACAAAAGGTTGTTTAGTTCTTGCATGTCTACAAGAAGAAAAAATTATTCAAATGCATAGGACTTCTCTGGGGCTTAATGATAATAGTAGCTGCCTTAGCAGTGAACAACTTTAGTAGAGAAAGCTGCATGATTACAGATGATAGGTTCAGTTACTTGAGACTCAAAGATAGCCTTTTAGAAAAGCCAAAGAGGAAGAGAAAGAAAGCAGTAAAACCAGGAAAAAAACCCCAAAAAACCAAAAGAAACAAACCAAAACAAAACAAAAAAAACCCCATCAAACAACAAAAAACCCCAAAAACAACAACAACAACAACAACAAAAAAACCAACTAAGAACCACACAAAAAACAAACAAACAAGAAAACACTCTTCTAAAATGAAGCAAAGAAAGTATTCCCAAAATGTTCATTTTTCCTCTAATAGTTTCCGTACCATATGTTTTTTTGAATCAGTAGCAGCTGATGTATTCAGTAATAGTTCCTTTTGAAGGGACTTGTCATAATATTTACCTTCTCTACAGCAACAGAAATAGCTTCTGAGGCTGAAATGGCTGAAATGCTTACTAAGACTGATGAAAACAAGAGACATTACCATGGTGAATGAATCTCTTGACACCATTATTTCAGGAATAAATAACATTCATTGCACTCTGCTTAATTTCAACTGAGATATTTGTGTCCTTAGGCATAGTGTTACCTAGAAAATAAGGTTACATCGTGTCACAAATCTCTAGAACATGAAAAGTATGAAAACCTCTGGACATCTGATATGAAGAGGAAAAAAGAACATGCTACATTTATCAACAACACAAGAATTAAAAAAGCCATCTGTAAAGAGAGTTTTCACAATGAAATAGTGTGGTAGGCAGGGACAGTTACTCACATAACTCTTCTTCTTGCACTGCAATTTGATGCCATCTTTTGTCCACTGTCCTAACAGAACTGACATCAGAATACCAATCTCCCTGGAATGGAGATTAAAGGTAAATTTTATTGAGACATTCAAGTAATCTGTCTATATACAGAAATACAGTCAAGTGTGTGCAGTGTGACCAAAAAAGTGAGAATTGTTCAAAGGGAATCAAGAAACTAGCCTCTCATGTGCATCTGTCTTAAAAAGTAGCCTGCTTCATTTTCCCATGAGAATCAATGTGCAGATTTTTTACCTGTACTGATATATCCTCTTTTCCATTGATTTCATAGCCTGTATAGCGGCATGTGTCTCTTCTTAAAAATACCTACAGAGATGGATGCATTGGAAAACTAAAATCAGATTAGGATATAGTCTATTAATCTTGTTCAATCCTTACACACACAAAAAAAAAGCATTATGTGCTGCTTAGTCAGAATCTCTTAAAATGTGAGCCTTATAGCTGTGTGCACTAACTAGTCCCATAAGTCTGACATCTGACTAATCATATGAACTTTATTCTACATCTATTGAGTATAATAAACCTTTAACTTAAGGTAGGAAGTACAATGAAGACAAATAACAAATTACTTTAGATTTTGTCATGGTCTGTAATTATCTTTCGTTCGCATTTGTATTTATGCATGCTGGATCATAAAATTTTAATGAATCTACCAGAAAAACATGAAGTGAGGATATTGTGGTGAAGGGAACCTTTTGGTTTTTTTAAGAGGAATGAAAAAGAGACTAATTACCTGTGTACTAAATTGTCATTGAAAGACTGGGTGAAGAAATATCAACTATAATCTGTGTAACTCATACAAACATAATCTGTCATTATTTACTGGAACAATAAATTCCAAGACGTTCTATAATTTCATAAGCCTAACTATAAAAACAAAAAGAAATACCAGCCTTTGCATGGTTTTGAGGAAAATACATGACTTTATATAAGCTAGTGCATTCACCAAAGCATTCAGACACCGCATTAGACTATGTGCTCTGTTCAGATAGGCACTAAGGTGAAGTGCTGCTCTGAATGCTACATTTTCCCCCATTTAAACACTTCAAGGGTTAAAAGCACAACATTCACTTTGCTTTAGATGAACCTGGGCCTTTAAATCTCAGCTGTGGCTGCAGCCTCCTTGTCAGTGAGCACCTGATGTCAGCAGTTTGAATGATGTCTGACACTAATTATGTGCCATTCACAAGATTGCCAGGCTGGAGAGTCTAGGGGTATAAAAAGCTATTTAAAAGGTTTTTATATGAGGTCTTACTCTCATTTTTTTGGAAACACTTCTTTTGCAGACCAGCACCCTGCTAATACCGTTGAAGAAGGAAAATGGTTAAAAGACTATTAATTAATGCTTGAAATGCATTGTTTTTGTTTGAAAGCCATATAAGGAACAGCTTTTACATCTGTTTTTGTGATCAATACAAAGCTGTGGAGAGATACCTTGTCCTTGTCATACCACCTGCCTTGGTGCTGACACAGAAGAACCCACATGGTCAGCATTTCAAAGCAGTCAAAATTAATTGACAGATGGACATTGTTAAATAATTAATGTGCCTTTTAGCTGCTAATGAATCTTAGAAAATTCTGCATGGCTATTGAATAATTCAAAGATTTTTTCTGGGACCTTATGTATATGTGACTCTAGATTTTTTTTTCCCTAGATAGTTCTTAAGAATACCATTTCTTCCATTTGCACATCTGCATTCATGTGTGACAGCGTGTCCTGAAATCTAGGAATGGCCTATATTTTTATTAAGATATCTCCCTTCAAAATTCAAGATTTAAAACTTTTGCTGGTCATGCTTATGGTCAGTTTATGAATATTTAAAAAGTAAGCAAGTCAAGCAGCTTGCCAAGCCAATCTCAGACAGTAATTTGCTGTTGTAAACTGGGTATGGATCAATACATTACATGAGTCAGTACAATGTTCTGGGGTGGGGGTGTCCCTCTCTTCTTCCAAGTAACAAGTGTTAGGATGTAAGAAAATAACTTCCAAGTTGTGCCAGGGAAGGATTAGATTGGATATTAGCAAAAAAATTCTTCACTGAAAAAGTTGTCAAGCATTGGAAGAGTGCTCAGGTCAGTGGCAGAGTCACCATCCCTGGAGATGATAAGAAGACTTATAGATGTGGTGCTTGGTGACATGGCTTAGTCGTGGACTTGGCAATGCTGGGGTAATGGTTGGACTCAATCTGAAGGGTCTTTTCCAACCTAAAAAAATACATAGTTCAATGATTTTAAGTTTTCTAAAATTAAATTTCATTAGAAGGGCACATACTAGATGAAGAGTACTTCACTTGTTCTCAGACTAGTGGTCCTAAGTAGTTAAACAAAGTTTGTACTTTTAACAGGGACTAGCAGAGCTACAGATATTGACAATATCACATTTACAGAGATGATCTCATTGATTTTGCGGGATTATTGCATTATAAAAAAACACAGAGTAAATCAGCCAAATGCAAAGAAATATAAGCGGAAATGAAGGCATATAGCTTATAATTATAATATCAGAAATAATGCATAGAAAAAAGACTGAATTGGAATTTAATCCAATCAACAGTAACCAAAACCTCAGTAAAATGCTATGACTTAAAGAAGTCTAGGATGATCCTGGAATAAGTGAAAAAGGGAGTTTGATTCATGTTGCCAGAATACCTAACACTGATAAGTCTACCACTGAAATATTGATCATGTATTTTGTATCCCAGGTGAATGCAGTAGTCAGAAGGGGACCAAATCATATTGTGTGAGAAGTTTTTAGAGCATGTGTCTGTGTGGTCATGTGCAATCAGTCATAGTTTAATGTAGGTTGGACATGCATTGGCTGGCAAAAAAACCCCAAAAGAGCTAGGCCTGATTTGAGCTGAATATCTGTGAAACTGCTGGTTTTCTTACCTATGTGGATGCGATGGGGAAAGCCCAGTCCCACAGTTATGGTGCCATGTATCCTTGGACCACGCTGGCATCCAGCGTGCTTAATGAAGAAGAGGTATGGAAGGTAGAGATGTGGATTATTGTCTTTTGGTTTTTCATGGAAAGTATTTTTGCTAGGGTAAAGTTTCTTATCTTGTTGGCCTTTTAAAATCAGTGAGGAATTTCTCCCCTCTGATATGTATCTTAGTTTCTGGGTGCATGTTTTTCTTCTCATTTTGCATTATAAAAGGTTCCCCATGACTGAACAGGTTACTAAGCCAAATGAGCTGGTATTTTGCAGCTCTGGGCATGCATTTGAGCTACTTGGTTAATACGTCCTCCGTGTGTACTTACGGCTGGATTGATTTCCGTCAAGTCAGTTTGGCAGAGATTTGAAGAGTTCTTCACCTTTCCATCAAGCTTATGCCACATCAAACTTTCTGAGGTCATTTGGATGTAGCTCATGTGTTTCCCTATACCAGAGCCTTTTGAGGGGCTCTCAGTCTCTTTTGCTTCTTTCCGGAGACATGTATTCAGTTTTATTGAAGAAAAAATAAATGATGTCCCTGAAGTATCTAGGTTTGTTACTGAGATTTTGTGTGGACAATAGCTAGCTCTTGTACACAGAAAGCCAGCTGCTGCAATTTAATGGTTATAGGCAGACTAATGTTTAGCAAAGTCAGATTTAAAAAGGAAAACCACCCCTCTCCCAGTAAGCATAGAGACAGACCAGATGAGGAACATGTAAATAAATGTATTAATTATAATATCCCTTAAATATTTTCTCGCACATGACAATGGAGAAGGGAAATGCTTATTCTTCACACTTCAAAAAATAAAAGTTGATCCTTTGCCACAAACAGCGAGGCTTAGAAATATTTGCAGATCAGTGTACAATTGGTTCAGATGAAAAAAGATATTAAAAGCCCAAACCTGAGGAGAGTAACATTATGGTGTATACTGAATTGAACATTGCTATAAAATCAAGCACTGTTCAGGTGTCAGTATTTCTAAAACTAATTAATTTCCTTTTATTTTTTTTGAGATTTGGAATCAATTTTGAAGGAGGTCTGAGAAAGCATTGTGTATAGTGAGAAAGCAAATACTTTTGATGTGTATAAATTGTTTAAGAGAAGGTTAAATTATTTGATGACAGAAAATACCTAGAATGAAAAAAAAAAGTTACTTTTTACATTGTTTATAATGTTAATACAGCAGAAAAATGACAAAAGAAAATACACTGCCTGGGTACTGAAGCAAAACCAATTGGAAAACAGGAAAACATTAATATATTTAATACAGATTAGTTAATACATTAATATAGATAATATTAGATACTGGATGAAGAAGAAGCTATGCTGGCTGTGTTTCACTTTTATATGAAGGCTACATACTTTTCAGTGAATGGAGCTCAGAGCTCAGACAGATGTCTGCCATAACAAGCTCTTCAATCCTTACTACACTAGTGATCAACTGAGATAATCAGAACAGTTCCTTTTGCAGAGAAAATGGACTAATTTCTTAGTCATTTGGCCACTGACCATCTGCTACTGCTACTGAAGTACTCACACAGGTATTACCATGCTGTTCTACAGTTCAAGAGTCTAAATGTATTACCTAGTGAATTCCAGTCAGGGCTCAGAAATGCATGGTGCATCCAGCAGGGCTTTTCATGTTGCACAGATTATTTTATATAACCTATGAAATTATATTGTCATTTTACAGAAGGGTTGCCTGGTATGCTGAACATCATCTCTGTGTAAACGAGGATGAACAGTGCACTCATGAGAACACAAATGTTTTAAAGTCATAAAGCTGTGGGTTTTTTCTGTTGATATGCTTTACCTTTCCCTGTAAATATATTGTTTCTTGCTTTTCATAATTGTCCTTATAAAAGGAGAAAGTAAACATGAATGTATTTTAGAAAGAACTTTAGGAAGTACAGAGAGGAATTTTCCGTATGAGCTACTTAATGGTTTCAATTTGTATGCAGCAGTAAAAATAGAAGCTCAGTAGCTGATTTCTGTATTGCAGTTTAGGAAAACATTGCACAATTAATTTCACATAGGACTTGCAAAAAATCTGGTTTAATCAGAATATGTTTAGGACTGTTAAACAGATTCAGAATGCTAAGGTATGCCATATACTTAAGTGTCTACAACAGTTAATACCTTAGAAAACTAGGAGTTCCATTGTTCACATACAGTCTGTGATACTTTCACTTAAATGTTTTTATCAGGATAGAGAGTATGTTCTGTGTTGTTGAAAAGAGTATATTTTCAGTCTTTTTATCATAAGTATCAGAGATTTCCAAGGCTTTAAGAAATTTGATTTATAGAAGAAACATTCATTAACTGTTGTGTAAGGATGGTTGTCTTAATAATACAGGCTTGTAGACTGTTTTGCTAGAATGACCTTTCCAGTAATGCACAACTGTACATTGGCTTGTGAATATGCCAGACAGTAATTTAAGGCCATGGAGGGAAGAGAGAACTATCCTTTCTTCCAATTTATACTGAGCAATGCAGAAGTCTTCAGAAATAATTATTATTATATTTGTATGTTGAGATTCCTCAGTTCTGCTTACTTAAACATTTTTGCCCATTTAAAATTAATGGTAATTTTACTACCATATAAACAATCATTTACTTGTTTAAGTTCATTTACATACTTGAAAATTCAAAGTTTAATAACTGCAAAATAAACAAAACAGAGTCATGCTTCTAAAACTTGTTCATTGGTCTGAGTTTTACCCTATAAAATTAATGGCTTCTTGAGATGCTAAAATTATTCTAGTGTACATCATAGTTACAGTCATAAGAATGTATGGTTGTTCTTTCATGATATTACTACAAAATAATAACTTGTCTGTATAAGATAGGCTAATCAGTAGAGATTATTTCTCATTTTAACTGAGGTGCTCTTTAATAATTTTGTTTTCTGAAGGTCATTTTTGAAGGCTTAAGACTGAAGGAGTACAATTTTATTAGATGTCAGGGAGTGATTTATTATTGTGAGTATGGTGAGACACTGGCACAGGTTGCCCAGAGACGTTGTCTCATCCCTGGAAGTGTTCAAGCCAAGGCTAGATGGAGCACTTAGCAACCTGTTCTAGCAGGTTTACCTACTTATGGCAGGGGGGGTTGGAACTAAATGATCTTAAGATCCTTTCCAACCCAACCATTCTATAATTTTAACACTTTTGTGATTAATTTCTTATATCAGTTTTTTAGCTCCCATGTTTTTATGCTGTCTCCATTCTTTACTTTTGCCTAGAAAATAAGGTGATATTTTTATCAAGGCAATTTTAAGATATATTGGTGTATTTTATTTTTTTTTTAAATTTATCCTGTAATATTTTCTAAAAGAGTAAAACTCTTAAGAGTAAAAATATTTTACACTTGCAACAATATTTTGTATGCATGCTAAATCTCCATAAACATAAAGGCAACAGTATTTATGAGCATGAATTATTGTTCAGTGGTCAAAACTGGATAATCTGAAAAGCACTGGTTTGTTTTGGATGAAGGGATGGAATATAAATAAAAAGTTTCATGGGTCAAGACATTTTCTGAAGTGCATGTGTAGGAAAGATAAATTGCAATGATGGTATAGTAGGCGTGGTTCATCCTCTGTATCAAGCTTTAATTTCTTAAGCTTAATTTTAATACTGCTGGTTTATAGGTAATGTGTTTTACACTTTATTCTTTGAACTTGTAATGCTTGTTTGCAGTAATCCAAAAGATGTGCTTAAAATTCAGTGATGTAAATGTTATGTGGGATCCACAGAATGTGGATGCCACAATGTTATATTTCTTTTTCTCTTTTTTTGAGGATGTTAGAGATTTTTAAGAAAAGCATGCTAATTATGACCAAAATTATGTCAGTTTTCCTTCTTGTACTTTTGTAAACATACATGCATTGCATAATATATTGTAAAATTTAGTCATGTCATTCTGACACCAGTGAAAAATGGCCTGTTTCTTTTTAAGTGAATAAAATTAATAGGTATGAAATGATGGAAATTTTTGTGTTAGCTTTAGTTACCTCTCTACTACAGAATTATTATTTTTGCAAGCATGCAAGAATCACAAATTAGATGTTTGTTATGCATCAGAAGCTTTAAATGTTGCATAGTGGGATATGCAGCAACTGAAGCTAATGAGATTAATTGATCCTGACTGATAGGATTTTAGAAAGCCTATACTTCTGGTATCCATAAATATTTAGGCTAATTGAAATCAAGTGTATATAAAAATGCTGGTGTCAAATAGAATGGATATTTTAGTTTCCCTTAGGTTACAGTATACTATGAGAACATGATAGATGAAAAACTTGTTTTCTGTTCATCTAAACATAGATTTCTCCACAGATGCAGTACTTGATTAGGTACAGAAGTACTATGCCACATGGTTATTGGTTCCCCATAGGAAATGCATCCTATTTTGACAGGCTTACAGTATTTTTAGTATGTCATACATTTACTCATGGCAGAAAGGTAAAAATATATCTCAGAAATCATTTCACTTTTTGCATCACCATGAGCAAGGCAGAGCAGACTGAAATTTCCTTGCATGTCTTTGCTGTTGCTCTGTAGGTTGGGTTGGTACTGAGAGATGCCTCTGTTATGCTGAGTTGCTAATATCCAAAGAAGCCTGTAGCTGAGACAGGGATAGCTAGCAGAAGTCTTGAGAGCCTCACAGTGACCATTTTGCTCTCTGTGTGCCACAGGGAGGAGATTCAGCTGGCGCTGTGTTTCCCAGGCAGGTGCTGCACTCTCAGCTGGTTGGTCCCTTTGGGTCTCAGTGTGCCATTTGCAACATGTAGGACATACTCTCCTGATTCGGCCACATGCAGGGAGGATAGGTACATTTTTACAGTCTAAATGGCTTGAACCCTGCAGCAACACCCACACTGGGAAGCCAGGTCTTGCAGAACTACCCAGCCATAGCAGGCTAGAGGTCTCTGCATGCCCTCTTACCCTTCTGTTTGCAGTTGCAGTTTACTGTGTGTGCTTTCCTTTCAGATAATTTCTTTCTCTTTTCTAGTTTGAGGGCTGCAAGAAAGCATTTTCCAGACTAGAAAATCTCAAGATTCACTTAAGGAGCCATACGGGTGAAAAGCCGTACCTTTGCCAGCACCCTGGCTGCCAGAAAGCGTTCAGCAACTCCAGCGACCGCGCCAAGCACCAGAGGACACACTTGGACACTGTAAGGACAAAGAAGTCCCTTTGCAGCCCCCTGAACATTAGACCATCTGCTCCTTTTCTCCAGCTTGGTGACGGCAGGTAGCCCATAACCTTAGAGACAGGAGGGTGGACACTCTGATGAGGCTGTTGAAGCTGCCTCAAAAGTGACCCAGTCATCTAAGCATGCAAGAAGATGGCCCCAGGCTGGTTGATAAAAAGACCACAGGTTCCTTGGTCTTTCCTGCAGGTAGAAGCAGTAGCTTTCTCCCACTTAGTTGATCTTTAGGGAAACTGAAGCCATCTGCAATATGAAGTGCTTTTCTTTGATGAAAAGTTAAGAATGGGGCATGTACTAGAAAGTCAAGAGAAATAGAATAATATTGTAAATCTAAAAATTTTTGTGCCAACAGATTGTCCCTTGTAAATTTGAGTGAGGTCTGAGATTTGTTTAAAAACCTCCTTTTCAGAAAAAAAAGAAAATTGTGTTTTCTCAGAGACGATTTCCAAAGGGTGGAAGTCCAGAAATACTATTAAAACAATGCTATTTGAATTAAATGGCTGTTTAAAAAAGTGAATTATCCATTTTAAATAGTCAAAACTATGGCTGGCAAGTTAATAATTTGTACAAGATGTTTTCAGAAATTCTTTTTGGAACATAAGTGAATACAGTGCTGAATAGCAACTTCCAGGAAACAGTTGGACCTAATATCCATTTAATACTTAGTATTGTGAACCTAGAAGTCTTTAGGCAAGACAGATGGCTTAGAATCGGCAAGATGAGATATTTATATGAGTTAGATTTATTGGGCATTCTTTTAAGAAAACTATAAAGGTATTACAGGATATTTTACAGGTATTTTTCTGAAATGAAGTATTATTAGAAAATGTAAGCTGGATGAATTGGTCAGTACTTGAATGAATTGGTCAGTACATTAATTTTTTTTTTTAATGTAATACTTTTGAAAATTCAGTATTCAATGCTTTGTTGGGGTTTTGCTTGCCTTCTTTGTAATATAGTAAACTAACACTTTTTCTTGTTCTCTTTTCCTGAAGCGGATCCTTCTATAATCCTAAACAGTCTTTCCTGGCCTTTACTGCAGTTTCTTTACCTGATTCACTAAAGACTGTAATTTGTGATTAAGTCAAAGATTGCTCTGAGGGTGGAAAAATTGTAAGTATATCTAGCAATATTTATTGTACTACTAAGGGGAAAAAAAGGTAATCATGAAAGGTGCTGTAATGAAAACTTGCCTTTTGTCTTCCTTTAAAGCTTTACTTCATCCTTTCCTTTTCTAACAAATTGTGAAGCTTTCTGCATGTAATAATGTACAATGTTTTTGTTCTGTAGTAATGTGGTTTGTAACATTCCAAGGCTCAAAAAGTATTCTCTTGAGTTAAAATAATCTGTGATGTAACAGTAACTTTATCTTTTTCTTTTTTTTTTGATTTAGAAACCTTATGCATGTGAGATTCCAGGATGTACTAAGCGATATACAGATCCAAGTTCCCTGAGAAAACATGTGAAAGCCCATTCTTCCAAAGATCAACAAGTCAGGAAAAAGGTGATTTTTCTGCTGTCTTGATCAGTGTAAAGTTTATGTGAAGAAATCAGTGTTATAATATTAGATGTTTCAATGCATCTTCAAGTACTTGGGTTGATTTCAGACATTAAACTAGAAAAAAGAGCAAATAGATTGGTGTGGTTTGTATATAGATAATTTAATCTCTCACTTAATGGTTTAATGTTTTATGTTTTCTGCTGTAATGGTTAATCACTAAATGAACACAACAAGGCAAGTAAAAATAATTTTTGCAAACATAAATTCTTGGTTTCAAATTCTGCCACTTGGTAAATACACAGTATTACAAAATACTGGCCAGTCTCAGATGGAAGGATGGATTTTGAGGGCAGTATGTGGGACTAAGCTCTAAATTGTATTTCCATATTCCAGATACTTCCAATAATACCAAGATATTTTGTAATGCTGTCAAGTCCATGAGTCATCAGCTGTTTGTATGTATAAGTGCATTTCTAAAGAGCTGCTACCGAAGGAAATTTTTTCTGAGCATTTTTCATCATAGCTCCTATTAATCACTGGTATAATGTTTACAAGGTACAACATAGGTAGTTACTGGACCTTTGTGAAGTTATAATTACTGACTAACATTATGCTTTGGTATTTGAAATATTTCCTGACAGTAATAATAATGAAAAATAAGAACAACAAACCTTTCAATGAAGAATTAAGGTTATTTATGGATTTAATTAAAAGTGAAAGTCAGCCTAATGCCGAAAAGGTAATTATGAAAATGTGAATTCATCAAAAATAACCATAAAAATAACCATAAAAATTCCAAGGTGATAAAGGCACAGTGGACTAATACTTCAACCCCTAGGGATCTTTTCTGTTGAAAAGAATGAAACCCTTTGCTGTCACACCCCATTAGTCATGGATTCCTTTAATATATCGTGCCTGACTGGTTTTAATCCTCTCTTTAACCTCCCCCTGCATACCAAGTGACATTATTGTGTCATCTTAAGTTGCTGACTCTCCAAGACTGTACCTGTAAATGTATCTTTGATGTTGCATAGACTTAAATAGCAGGATGAAGTACATTTGTAAGAGTGGAATCTTATGTGCTATGCTGATGTTTACATTGAGTCTTCACCCCGGATTCTGTAGATGTTTCTTCAAAGGTTTGACTCTTTCCTTGGCTCTCTAAGATGGGATTATGCAATGGGATATAGGTAAATTTCCATCTCTCAATTATTTTAAGCAACTTCTGTTGATGTTTGTCTATGACTTATCATATAAGGCAAAATTCTTTTTCTAGAAATCTGTCATGCAGACACTGTTCCCCTTCACTTCCCAACCCTTAGTTATCCACTAAATACATTTAACTGGGAATCTCACCAGGTAATGGCATGAAATCCTGTATACCAAGAAGATCCCAGCACAAATGTATTCAATAAAAGTAATTTAATGGATAGTACAATAAAATTTCATTTACTCTTCAAAGGAAAGCAGAGCCATGCAAGAGTAAAGATAGTCATGCCTGCTTTAACCACCTTTGTGTATGTTGAAAAATTATTCATAAAAATGAGGGCAAACATGTACACAAATACCATGCAAATATCTGGGAACAGATGCTGAAAATGTTTAGTAAAACATTTTAGGTATATTCCGTATGCATCATAATATTCTGTCCGTAATTTTAAAATATTTTGGTGGGGTAAAAAGCAGGGTTTACTATCATATTTTTAAAAGGAAAAATTGCTGACTCTGCCAGGATTTCATCTTTTCATTGGGAAGATAGACGAGATTTCATCTAAGGCAGGAAGTCACTGAAAGAAAGGTAGACAGTTCCCAAAATGAGAGATTAAAGTGATGCTGAGAGGAATGTTAATGTACAACATGCCCCTCAACTACAATTACTTTTGAAATGTGTTCTCTTTTTAATCTTGTTCTCATTTCAGCTTTGAAAGGACAACAATTTACAAGATTTCTTTTGTAAGCTGGCTAGACAAGTAAGCCTATTTTCAGTGGCTACACTTTTTTGACTTCAGTAAAGCACAAATGTCTTTCATCTGTGAACTGACAGTACTGTATTGAAAATCAAGAATCCAGAGCTCTTTTAGTTTGTAAGTCTTATTATTGAAGATAACAAAAATGAAATTATGGAACATTGTGATACCACAGCAGTCAGGTAGAGGCTTTCTAACATGGTTTTGAGTATTAGAGAGCAGGCATTCTATGCTGCAGTTGCTGGGCACTTGGAGGATCCTATCTCCAATCGAATGCCCAAGTGCCAGGTAAACAGGGTGTTTATCATACACAAATGATCACATATTCATTAGTTATCCCCCCTCACTGGATGTATATGTTTTACTTTATTTTACATAGCCTCATCCCCTATCAAAAGTCCTCATAGGTTCCCTGAGGTCTGTCTTCAATGTCCCATGTCTCTTTTAGGTGCCTATTCCTCAGCCCCTGCTTTTGAGTAAGCGCAATATCAATTTTTTGCATAACTTTGAATTTGTCAGCCTTGCAGAGCTGAGCTGGCTTCCTGCTTGTGTTTTGCATGGGTTCTATTTGCCCAAGTTACATCCTTTATCTGTTTCTCCCAGGCTATGCTGTTCTGCTCTTCTGTCCTTGATAAGACTAAAATGTTGTTCTGTTCTACACATATCATTCGAATCATTCTACTCATTATCATGTTTATATCATATCATTAACAAAATCCAGGTCCTGTGCTGTTGGTACACATAAGCACAGGGTGGGTCAGGTTGGAGGGGGTCACAGTGGTCATCTGGTCCAGCCTCCCTGCTCTGTCTTTCCAGAGCACATTGCACAGGACTGTGTGAGACAGTTCTTGAATATCCCCAATGAGGGAGACTCCACAGCCTCTCTGGGCAATCTGATCCAGTGCTCAGTCAAACTCACAATGAAATTCTTCCTGGTGTTCAGGTGGAATTTCCTGTGCATCAGTTTCTGCCTGTTGCCTCTTGTCCTATTTTCTGGCACCACTGAGAAAAGCCTCGGACACCCTCCCTTCAGAGACGTACAGGCATTGAAGAGGTCCCCTCTCAGTCATCTCTTCTCAAGGCAAGCAGGCCCAGTTCCTTCAGCCTTCTTTGTAAGAGAAACCCAGGGGTTTGAAGCCTATACAGAAGGTCAATACCACTGTAATGCTCTTCATGAAGATCCATTTGATGTGTCAGATAGCACTCAGCCTTGCACAAGTATGAGATCATTGTCTTTTCCATTCAAGTATACCAGGAAAAGTAATTTGCTACTTCTGCAACAGTCATTCTGAAGAAATCTGTTTTTGTAAATCTAAAGAAAATATTTATTTCACTTTAAAATACTGCAGTGTAATTCCCACTTGGAATGGAATGGAATGGAATAGAATGGAATGGAATGGACTCTCCACTGGTTTTGTAGATCTTGTCATGAATATCTGCAATGTCCAATGCCTTTCTTAAAGGTTTTCTCTTTTTAAAAAGTGCATTTTCAAACAAATAAGAGATAATTTAAAAAGGACAAAAAGTTCTGATTTTGTGCAGCTGTTTGGCAAAGACAAGATCAATTTAGTAACGTTGACCTTATCAACTGAACAATGCAGTGCCTATGCTTTTAGATAGTTTTAATTTTATCCATACCAGTGAATAACTGTTGTCATATATAACAGTATTTTAAGTCCTGCCAAAAAATCCCCACAACTGATAAAGATTAAAAAGATTGTTTCTCTTTAATTAAAAGAAAGTGAAATAAATAAAGATACAGCTAGTTAGTTCCATCTTTGTGAAATAAAGGAAGAGATCATTTGAATAGTTGACATAAACAAGACCAGCTAAAGGGAATGCAAGTCTTAGTCTTAGGACTTTGAATTGAAGGATGATTTATACAAAATAATTTCCTCATTGATCTGACCAGCCTTTGATTTCTTGGCAGTTCTAATAGTGACCAGATCATGTCTTTGGTCTTTTTATTTAAATTATTTATGGGTCATAACCCATTTATGGGTTATTCAGATAAGCTTTGAGGTGAATGCTTACCTGAATGCTTATCTGACAACTGCCTCTAAAAGCTGTCTGTCCTGTAAACCTGCACCATCTTAGATCATTCAAATGGGTCTGGAGGAACCTATACAAGGATTCAACTGACCAGATAGGTTAACACCTCAGCTGCAGATCAGCTCAGATACTCAGTTATACTCCTAGGTCACTACTTACTTTTAGCCTAACACAGGAAATATGTTTATTTTTCTGTTTTTTGTCCAGGAAAAAAATTTTTTACTCTCTCTGCCAGAAATAAAATATCGTAGAGGCATAGCTTCAGGACAGGCAGTCCAAAGGCTATTTCTGAAAATTATCTAGACATGACAGAGATTTTTAAAAATTGTAGTTTACATGGTACATGTACCAAATCCCTAAGGAATGGAGGGAGTGGTGAGGCTGAAGGAGATAAGGACTATGTGCAGGGCTTCTAGATTGATTTATTTCTTCCTGGTAATCTTTCATTTTCACACAGATTGGTCAGTAAATGTAAAATGATGTCTGAACAGTCACTCTTGAGAAGTTAGCAAAACTTCTAATCAAAAAATCCCAATCACCAATCATGACGGATGCTTCCATCATTTGTTCCTGTGATATCTGACCGGAAGGAAGTTTTTTCAGGTGTTGTTTTGCTGTGCAGGAATAAAGCACAGAAGGCAATCAGAATTTCTCTAATCCTGGTGTTATTTATGCATTATTTCTTCCCCATTGCATTTATTGCTCTTCCAAGATTGATCAGCTGGCAATGGTAGGAAGTTTTCGGAATACTATTCCTGATTATAATAAAGAAAATGGAAATAGACTGCACTGCTGAGATGAAGCAGGCAGTATGACACCTCAGCCATATTCACTCCTACTTCAGGCTGTAGTAGAGGCTAGTAGTAGAGCAGACAGTCCATACTAGGTGTGGAGCACACTGAAAGCAATGGGGTAAGGATTTAAATCATCTGGCCAAAGCAATTACTGGCATTCCCTTGCCAAGTGGCCTCTGCTGAGCTTGATGGGCGTTCCCATCTGAACTGAGAGGGCTTTACAGAAGCCACCTTGCTTATAAAGATACTATAGATATTCCTCTTCTCCCACTGTGCAACTTCCATATTAGAAAAAAGGGAACATAAAATCCTCACCATTAGAGGCAGATCTTAATAGCGGAATTCTTCTGAAGCCTAGTTATTTTATATTCCTTTTCTAAAAGTTCACTTCTTCTCTCTTAGAGCCCTGTAATGTATAATGTATATAGAATATATAATGGTTTGGCTTGGAAGGGGCCTTAAAGAAGATCTAATTTCAGTGCCCGTGCCATGGGCAGGGACACCTCCCTCTAGACCAGGCTGCTCGAAGACCTATCCAGCCTGGTCTTGAACACTTCCAAGGATGGGGCATCTACAGCTTCTCTAGGCAACCTGTTACAATGTCTCACCACCCTCACAGAAAAGAGTTTCTTCTTGACATTTAATATAAAAGTACTTTCTCTCAGTTTTAAGCCTGTCACCCTTGCCTATCTATAGAGTTCCTGAAAAAGGGTCCCTCTCCAGCTTCCCTGTAGTCCCCCTTCAGATACTGGAAAGCTCCTGTGAGGTCTNGTCTCACCACCCTCACAGAAAAGAGTTTCTTCTTGACATTTAATATAAAAGTACTTTCTCTCAGTTTTAAGCCTGTCACCCTTGCCTATCTATAGAGTTCCTGAAAAAGGGTCCCTCTCCAGCTTCCCTGTAGTCCCCCTTCAGATACTGGAAAGCTCCTGTGAGGTCTTCTCTTCTCTAGGCTGCACAGCCCCAACTTCCTCAGCCTGTCTTTGTAGGGGAGCTGCTCCTATCCCCTGATGAAATTTGTGGCCTCCTCTGGACTCAGTCCGATAGCTTTACATCCTTCCTGTGCTGAGACCCCAGAGCTGATGCAGCCCTGCAGGTGGGGTCTCAGCAGAGCAGAGCAGAGGGGCAGAATCCCCTCCCTGGCCCTGCTGCCCACACTGCTCTGGATGCAGCCCAGGACACGTTTGGCTTTTCTGGGCTGTGACCACACAATGACAGGTCACGTTGAGTTTTTTGTCAATCATCACTCCCATCACTTTTCCACAGAGCTGCTCTCAAACACTTCTCAGCCTAACCTGCAATATGATATATAAACCTGTTCACCTTACAATGAAAGCAAGAAATGGGAAAAAACCCAGTTCCTTAAAGATATGATGTTCTTCAATTGAACAATATTTCTCTGGAACTAAGACATATAGGTGTTTTCGAAAGGTTAACATGGAAATTTCTATTAAGTTTTGAGAGATTGTCTGGCTTTCTATTATGTGGGTTATGTCAGAAATTATATTATTCAAAATAATACAAACCTCTTTGCCTCTTACAGAACTGCATACTTCATGATGGTTAATTTTTAAATTATTTTACAGTACAATAGAAACAGGGTTTTTATTGTGACTACATATTGATTTTCCCACACAACTGATGAAGCTACCAGTTTGTTTAAAGATTCTAGAAAAAACAAAATTTTATGACAGCCTTTAGATTTTGTGACTAACACAAGAAGAAAACAGTGTCTGGAGATTTTTTTTTTTTAGCTAGTATCCTTTGTTTGTTAATTTAATGATGTCTTTCCAGTTTTTTCTTTCCTTTCTTTCTCAGTATTTGAAGTAAGTTTTCTTTGCAACTCAAGAAACACAATGCTTATTGTGTTTCTTACGTGAAATTAATTCTTTTTTAAAAATATTTTTCTTACTCAGAATGTTTAATTGATGAGGAAGATGGGAGCCAAGGAGGGTTAGAGCATTACACCACTGGTGTTTCAGGTCATTCAGGCACTAAGCTAATTACCAGTGACAGTCTCCATTATGTCACTATATTAATCTGGAAGAGCTGCTCTGTTTGTGAACACCTTCTTCATGGGGAGCAAACATAACTGCCATATGAGATAAGTGGCTTCTGTGACTTTCAGTTTTTGCTTGACCTTATTCAGACTCTTAGTTCAGATTTCACTGTTTAAACTGCAAATGGGAGAGAATGGGTTGAAAGAGATGCAAACCTATTTTCATGCTTTGAGAGCAGTTGAAAATAAGGATATTTTCCCTCATTTGTTCTCTATGACGTCCACTTAAAAGATGTCACCAATGCAAAAAGAAGTGTTTTCAGGGCCACAGGGTCAGTGAGCAGTGCCCATGGCAACTAAGAAACTATTCCACAGAAGAAAATGCAGTAAGGAGTAAGTGTTTTAATCCCCAACTTCAATCCCTTTACTTCCTGTCTTCAGAATGAAATATAAATCAGACACCATGGCGTTCAGCAATTTTTCATGAAAGGCATATTTGCAAAAAGGGATTACAAACTTGCAGCAGTGCTTAAGGAATTTAATCATACAATTTGTTGGAAAACTGTTGAGGCTAGGAACGACCAGTTCTTTCTTTTGAGAGTGGCCAGTGAGACGCTGGAAAACAGGCTCTGAAAGCTGTGTACCACTGGCTGTGTCTGACCAGCCTGCCCCCGCCAGCCACTGCAGCAGCAGTGGTGTGCGCTGTGGTGGGATGCTCAAGGAAGATCCAGTGTGGGGGATGTGCTTTGCCAGCACTACATTTAGAACTTTGCTCACCCGGGAGAAGGAAAAGTTGAAATCCCCCAGTGGTTTTCATGGCGTGCTGACAGCTGTAGCAGTTTTATAACCAGGAGATTGTTGGTTCATTTTACTTATTGGTTAACGTTTGTTATTCCATAAACTGATTCCTTCTTGCACTTGGTTTCTGTCCTGAGTTTATACTCCTGTGAGCTCTGGCAGTGTGAGATGTTGAAAAGTGCATAAGAAAGAAAGAAAGAGTAAGTGCTGTCACCCTCATTATATTAACACCCATGGCAGGAAAAAAAACCCCAAAAAACCAAAGAAACAAACACCCCACATTGTCTCAAAATTCTGTAACCAAGTTTATGCTCATAGCATTTCATGTTCTTTAGGTCAATTTTTGATATCAAACAATATCCTTTTCTCTATTTCTTTGTCTTCACTTCCCTGCAACAGTATATGCATGAACGTGGTCTTGATAGAGCAGGAATCCTTCTTTCTTCTGGTGGCCTGGTAGAGAGAGTCCGTGGGTGGACTTGGCAGTGCTGGATGTACACTTGGACTTGGTGATCATACTGGTATTTTTCAACCTGAACGATTCTATGATTCTGTAATTCTATGGTTCTCATTAGCGTGTCACACTTCAGTCTGGGCTTTGAATGCACTATCCTGTTCATTATTCTCCTTAAGCAATACGAGGGTCTGATCAAGCAAGATCTAAACTGTGCATAGGATGCCTAGGAGGTTGCACTTCAGCACCCAGACTTCAGCACAAATATCCTTCAAGTCTTTAGTACTGTCCTCAACAAGGGTTACTGTTCCAGGGTGAGATCTCTGTGATTTCACACTGTTGGATCTGGATGTGGCCAGCAGCATTGGCAGGTGCTGAATTTGGAGTTCTCAGTACTGCTTCTGAAGCAGGCATATATTGGCCTCACTTGCAGTGCCCATTTGAGGAGGGCCTCCATCTGCCCATTTTTTTTCCTCCCTGTGATTCAGAACTCTTCCCTTTTTCTGACACAGCTGTTTGTGAGACTGCTCTGTTAGCTGAATGATGGTTTTAACAAGAAAAACCCAACCTGACACAGAAATGCCCCACAGTAAATCAGAGACAGTAGAAACTTGGAGAGTTAGCAGTGCCAGCCTAGCCAGCACTTCACATCATTGTCTTGCCTGATAAAAACAGTAGAACAGAACAGCATTTTACTCTGATAAGGAAAATAGAACAGCACAGCCTTGGAGAAATAGATGAAGGATGTAATTTAGGCAAACAGAAGCCACAGAAAATGCAAGCAGGATTCCAGCTCAGCTCTGCTGACGAAGCAGAAGTTATGCAAAACAGGGATATTGCGCTTACACAAAAACAGGAGTTGAGCCACAGAAAAAGGACATGGGACGTTGAAAACCACCAAAGAAGACCCCAGAGAACCTATAAGGACTTCTGATAAGGAGTATGACTATGTAGAATAAAGTAATACATGAACATCTAGCAATTGGGGACAGCTGAAGAATGTGTGATTAGTGTGTATGGCAAACACTCTGTTTAGGTGATGCTCAGGACACCCAGCTGGATGAAGGATTCCCCGAGTGACCAGTGCCCTGCACTAGAGAATGCCTGCTCTCCAATAGTCAAAACCATGTTAGAAAATTCCTGTCTGGCTGACGTCGGTATCATGCCATGGAGCACAATAAACTGACAACTCACAGACAATGAAAATGTACAGGGATGCCTTGAGGAATCTTTGCAAAAGTAAAAGCCATATGCCTGAAGGCTAATGATTTTGACCTTTTGATAGTGGAGTGGTAAAGTTTTTCAGTTATAGTCCTAGACTCTCTTCAAGATATTATTTTGAAGAGAGTATTTTCATGTATGACATGGTACATGCATGCATTTAGGTTCAAGTGGAGATAAATACAGAATCAAATATTTAAAGTGAAGGCCAGTGCTATGTAAAGGATTCTGCAGCTAAAGAAAAAAATTACTAATGAAATCTGAAAACCTCTTTCTGTATACAAACAACTGTTGATATTATTAATCTACAGATTACCATGGCAATTTTTGGTAATCTGTGATAAGGAGAAAAATATGGTTGTGCTAAATGAAGCACCTGGTGGATAAGTATGTGTTTATTTTTAGACATTTTTCCTCTCATGAAGTGATAATTTTCCAAACAGATGTATTTTCAGAACAGGAAAGCAAATAATTCTGCAGTACAAGTGTTTCTTTGTCAGGCTGCACTTACTTGGAAAAACTGATGCTTAGCAATATCATATAATAGCTATATTCCCAAATCAGTCTGGCATGAAACAGTAGGTTTTTTTCCACTTTTTGAATGAAAAAGGTCAGCTATTAGACTGATGTTCACATAAAAATCAGCTACAAGCCTCTTGGAACTGCCTGAAGAAGAGGATGAAATAAAAAGGGCCATAGGTATAATTTGTATAACATTTCAGATTTGATACAACCTGATGTGGGACAGGAAGAGATGTAATATATGTCTGTGTGTGTGTGTGTGTGTGTGCTTGTGTGTGTGTGTGTTTTCAAACATCTGCATGACTGCTTTTCAATTTTCAACTGGACTGTGGCTTTTTTCTTTATTTTAGAAAAAGGCCACTGCACTCACTCAAACTGTACTTCCCTTCTTTAAAGTAAAATTCTCGGGGTTTTTTTTAATTAGATCTGTCCCAGCTGCAATTTTTCCCTTAAAGTGGTCTTCTTGGTGGTCTGTATCACTTTAGTGATGATTTATTCCAAATTATTCCTCAAATTAGAATAACACCATTCAAAAGAAAACTCTCTTTTCTATATATAATAAAAGCAGAATTCATTTTAGTGTTCTCAATCTTAACGCAACAGTGTTTTCCTCTTATAATATTACTTTAAAATCTGAATTTCTTCTTGACTTGAAATTTGCCAAACTTACCTAATTGTGTAGGTTCCAGGTCCTTTTGATTTTTAATGCAACACACTGAAAAACATTTTGATGTGTTTGCCTGATCTATACTAGGACACTAAGATGGAAACCATTTTTATATTGAGCTCAAAAGTTCAATATAGTAAAGCTTTGAGAGTAGCAAAAGTAACTATTTCTTGCATAGAACCTAACATCACTACTGTGCAGGTGGGCTAGTTTAACTTGATTTTTATTGTTTTTTCTGGCCAAGTGTTTAATTGAAATGGGATCTAAAAGCAGGGAAAAGTAGTGCACACACACACGCGCACACACACACAGAGGCATGTCTGAAAGCTGTGTTAGACAATTAGCAGAACATTTCTCTCTAGAAGTCCTGCACAGATGACTCACTGAAAACAAAGGGTACAGAGAAATCCTTTCTGTCTGCATTGCTTCATTGCCTCAAGATGTCTGTAGCCTCCAGAGGCAAGAATTAGGACAATTTTTATTGATTCTGTTGTCAGAAAGGTTTAGTACCGTGCAAGAAAGTGCTGGACCTTGAAGATGATCTTTATGAGTAAAAGGATGGTTTGTAGCCAGCAAGAAAAAACATAATATAAGTAAATACTGTCTTACAGCATCGCTTCATAAACTTAAATTTTTCTGGTGGTGACATCTGTCATGATATGTCATGATACTAGCAGAACATTACTCTACCCATACAAGTAAATATTAAATTACAGGTACGCCTTCAGAAAAGCTAGTACAGTGAGCTCTGTGTAGAAAGGTTGTGCTTTGCTCTCGCAATGCCAGCTTAAATTACAGACAATGAAAATTTGTAAAAACTACCTACTTTAAACTTGACATTAGTAAACTTAATATACAGACTATGTGAACAGCAGGAATTCCTCCTTGTCTTTATACACAAAATAAAAACACATCTATAGGACTGTTACAATTTGTGTAAAAAAAAATCCTGTCAATGAAACATACCACTATTTAGGGTTTTTTTTTTGCTGGTATTAGATATGGCAGACACATATCTAACCTGCATAAAAATAAATAGACCATAACTAATATCTCACATATGTAAATACTTTATTAGGTGCACAACATGCATGTATATTAAGCACACATTTATGTGAGCAAGATTTAAAATGTTATGATTTGATGAGATAACTGGCATGTTTGAATGACTGAAGGTGTCTAGACTTTGCTGAAGAATTAGTCAAGTTAATCTGAATATGTACAGGCAGGTTTTGAAGTTACTGAACTATTTTGTGTGGTTTGGGATTTCTCAAACTATACTGCTTCTTTTCTTATGAAGTGTATTCGTAAACACACCTAGCATATGTTTTCCTTGATGGTGTCTGACTTATACAGGAGCAATGCTGAAGAAACTAGTCAGGTGGTACATAAACATGCAGATCTCAGATAAAACGCACATTAGTAGAGAAAAATTTTAAAAATTATCTTTTCTTGTAAGGAAACATTATCTCTGAGATTATGTCATGCATCAAATCAACAGCACGCCTCTGCTTTTGAACTCAAATATAATGAAATTGAAAACTGAGGAATGAAAATCTTACACCCTTCTAATTATTTCTGCTTGTTTCATTTAATTTGGATAATTACTTATTCATATGCAAAATGTACAGGAGTAGAATTTCCATCCATTGTTCTGAAAGGTGATAAACATTAGCTGATTTTCACAGAAGTAAAACAGTTGTAAACCATGACTGAAATATTATTTGGTTTTTATATCAGAAAAACACTGCCACATTGTGATAATGGAAGTGCTTCTGTATTTCCAAACTTCATGAGTCTTACCATGAAATTGAGCTATTAAATTCAAAAACTATTATTTGGACCAAATATCAAATAGAGGGGAGTTTTAAGTGAGTAGAGCAATTGATTGTTAACTTGCACTTTGGTCAGCTGCAAATTTTGGCTGTGCTCACCATATCAGATTTGTCAGTTATTGATTTCACCACTCACTGAGGTAACTTTATAGCCATACAGTTCTTAAAAACAGATTGCCAGGTTTTCAGTCCCAGCACGATTGTACTGGTGCTCAGCTGAGTGATCATAAAAGAAGCAAGATGATCATGGGGAAGTGATGTATTTCAGCCACAGTGCTAGGAGATCTGTGCTGGGATACAATTCATATAGAAGTCAAAGAGAGTGTCAGCTTCCTTTTGCACTTGGATGGTAAGTCTACAGTCCAGGCTGAAAAAGAAATACAACGTTGTTAGAACAGAGCAAGAAAGGGATGGCAGCAGTTATAGCTAGTCAATTATTATTTCTCCTTTATAACTTTTTTAACTGAAGATAAAATTTTACAGTTACAGGGAATGGTTCATTGTCTTTTCATTGTCTGTTCTGTGTTTGTTGACATACTGAAGAATCATAGCCCTGATTCTCCAGCATTTGTCAAAATGCAAGACGTTGCTTTCAGTTAAAATTTTGTATTAATTTTGAAAAATTATTAAGTTTTCTGTGAAATATGTAAAAATATTTGACTGAGATAGATTGTGTCGGATTATGCCCTTTTCTGACTTGTGATTGTATTTCTAGCCCATGTGATTGTAAGTACTAATCAACAATAGCCAATGTATGAAATAAGAACTATCCGCAGAAATCAGATCACAGCTGTCTCACAGTGTTTCTTTCTCTATTTTTGGTTTACTGCTGATGATCCTAGGTTTTCTTCATTTTTATAAGTTTTGAAAAGCCAGAAAATTTATGCCAGCACAGATTGACAAGATAGATTTGTTCTAAATATCAAAGGATATGCAAATGCAAGATTCCTGAACAGCACAAATTAGAAAAATCTGTAAAATAGGTGGTTGCCTATTTTATTTTACAAGAATTATTTAATTCTTGTAACTAATGTGTAAATACTTAACTATCCACTTCTTGTTTTTCTCACTGCTTTATCCATGAGTGCCATATGATATAGAAAATGGATCTGTTTCCTAAAAAAAATTCAGACAACTTTACACAGGCATCTTCTGTGACTGTGTATTCTGTATGATAGAATCCTGATTCTTGCATAGAAGTCATATTTTTCATATTATATCCACTTTAGATTCCACAGACATTTAAATTCACATAAGGCTTATTAATAATGTAACTGTAAGGATTTGAATGAGGATATATTTGACATTTAATTTCACAAGCACTGAGTTTCATGAAAAAGCCGTGTTACTTGTGGTAGCAGGAAACCTAGCACAATTATTGGATAATAGCAGACAATGTTGTACCTAAGTGGAAGAAACGTTTGTACTTAAAACAGATTGTAAATATGGATAATAAACAAAATTATTTGTCAGGGTATTTCTTCCCTTCTCCCTCTTCCCCACCCATTCTCCCCCTTCCTACAATTCTAGAATAACAAATGTACCTCACAGAGGTACATTTTGGTTACAAAATGTACATAGTGTACATACAGGTACATAGTGTACCTTTGGGCTTAATAATGGCTGGTTAAGTTTTTAAGAGAAGGATCTCCAGCACGCAGAGTGTGTGCATAGGTATCACAGGCTATGTAGTATCCCCAGCTACAGGGTCAGGTGCTTATGACATGCAAGACCAACTCTCCACTCAGTTGCTATGGTTTTACAGTGGTGCATATTATCAAAAGTAATTTGAGTGTTTATCAGAATTTTGTGGTACAAGGGTCATCTTGTGGCAATGGGTCTTTTTATGATTGCATTAAGAATAATTTCCTCTTACTCTTCTTTCTTCATTTGCCCCACCCTGGAGTGTCCCAAGGCAAGGTTGGATGGCTCTGAACAGCCTGATCTAGTGGAAGTTCCTCTGCCTGTGGCAGGGGTGTTGGAACTTGGTTCCTTTAAATTAAAACTTCTCTGTGATTAGTTTCTGAGTATAGTATGTGCAGATATTTGTCTTATGGTTCCTCTTCCTCCTCTTAGGAGTTGTTTAGAGGTGCTAGGCTATCTTCTAGTTAACTGTTACTTGCTTGCCTCCATGGCACCAAAGAAGAGAGGAGAAGCCTCAGTGGCCTCTGTGAGATTTGCTTCTTGGGAAAGTGCAGCACATCCAAATGCACTAGGTCAGGGTTCTTTCTGTCATGCTGCACGAACCTGGATAACATGACAGGATATTTATCTCAGCCACTGCAGTAGCCCACATGCATGTAAGCACAGACCTTCATTTTTCAGGCTTTTAAATGAATACATCAACTAAAATGACTTTAAGTAATGGGCTAATTTTTGTTATATATAATATTAACATGAGGCAGGAGATCAGTACAGGCATCAGTCCCAGCAGTAGCATCCAGACAGCAGCCTGCAGCATCATCCATAACCTGTCCTAAACCTCAGGGTGCAGTTTGGCATTACAGCTATATCATCCTTGTTAGGGTGCTGCAGCAGAATTTCTTTCTTTTTTCTTATTTTGGTGTTGGAGTTTTTTTTAATTGTAGTTTTTTACTGCATTTTATTGCAGCTTCACATTGAGACCCTTCATCTAGTTTCATCCAAAAGAAAACACTTGTTATGAATTTGTTTATTAATTGTTTCTAGTGTGAAATTTCTGGTGATCAGCCAGATCTTGCTGTTGGTGGATCAGGTACCAAGCAAGTGGCCATGTATGCAGCTAGGATTACTGACTGTGACAGAGCACTCTCAGTTTTGTAGTAATGTGAAACAAATATAGTCCTAGTCTGTTTAAGAATGGTGTCTCAAGACAACTTTTGTCCATATGAAGTGGTCCTATTTCCATCCTGACTTAACCTGTTTTTTACCTCTCCTAAGTGGTTGCTCTCAGTCACTCATTTCCAGTGTTATGAGCACCTTTGCTATTCTGGTCCTATGGTGAGGCAGTTCAGGGCACTAAACCAGCATGAAAATATATGTATTCATTAAAGTACCCCTCTGCTGATATAAGCATGTGAGACATTTGATAAATCTTCAATACCCATTAACTAGGCCACTCCTCTCTTTTGCAGTGTGTGACAAAAGAGCACTGAAGTCCTTCTGTCCAAGATCCTACCTGTATAAGTAGTGCTTGTCCTAAGTACAGTCTTCTTAAGTATCTGGAAGTGTTTTCTTCCTCAGATTCAAAAAGTGCCTGCTAGATTGAAGGGATGATATTAATGAGGATTTAAAAGAGAACGTTTCTGATTATGCTTCATTTCTTTCTCTAACCTCAACATTTCTTCATTATAATTTTTCACTGTCTTAAAGACTTTTGTGATTATTTCCTTTCCTTTGTCCATGACCATCTTTCATTATAATTTCTCCTTTTTTGTCTCTTGTTTTTCAGTTGAGATCAAGCTCAGAGATTGGCCAGGACATCCTGAATGACTGCCTTGCAATCCAGCCCCTCCAGCCAGCCCTGTCACCACATGATAACACCATGGGACACTCCCCAGGGCCTGCTTGTGATATTTACCCAGGTATAGAATCAGACTAATAAAAAGCTGCTTAGTCCTCACTTAATATTAGGTATCATTTTGTAGAGCAGAATGTATTCTGAAATCCATATCTATCTCATAAGAAGGATAGACTATGAAAAACAATATTAAAAAAGACAGATTTTGAACATGTTTTTACATGTTTTTCTGAAGGAAGGAGAACTAATCATACTATACCCATGAAAAGACCTAATGCAATGTAGAAAGATATTTTTGCTCTATAGGCATTTGATTCTGCTACCAATTTACTTCTACCATTCCTTGTAGACATCTTGAATACAATACTTCATTTAAAATCACAATATTTTTCCTCTGCCTTATTCATTAATCACATATCAGTTTTTTAATTGATCTACATTAAGGAACTGAAATGCTGCATTATGAGTTCACATATTTTGACTATAAATATACTCTGGGAACACGTAGTTGGTTTATGTTACATTGTTCATTGAGAGGGAGTTGAATAGTGAGGAATGTTGAGATTTTTTAAAAAAAAATTTGTGGTTTTACCAAGTGTAACATGCAAAACTGAGAAATAACAAAGACTCAGCTTTTTCTTTTCTTTTCAAGTTCCTAGACAGAATGGAAGCTGGGATGGGACAGTGTGTCAGATTTCAGAAATTGAGGATATTCTCCCAGGAGATGGCCATGGCAATCTGTTGAGCACGCCTCCCTAGCTTCCAGGCTGCGCTTAAATGTCCAGCCCTGTCTGCTGGGTCACTCCAAGCACAGGCTGACAGTGGTTTGAACAAGCTGCTGCCCATGACAAGCTGGGTAAAGATGCTGCCTCCAGCCAGCCCTCAGCTGGCAATTCTCTGCCATCATGATGTTTCATAGACAGCTTCTGAGACTGAGACATTCTCTAGTCTCATTCATGCATTGACTTTCAATACTTGATGTTTGCAGCACTACTAACTATCAACCTTATTTGAAATAATAATGTATTTTGGTGCTTTCTTTCCTGTCACTGCTTCCTATTGTATGGTAATTTTTATGGTAATTTAATTTTTATGGTAATTAATCTATGTACTCTTATCAGCATTAATTTCTGTCTAAGTAATAATCTGCCTTCTCTTACATCTCTTCCCAGCTATCTATCACTTGGCAAAGTTCTTGTAGTTCTAGTCACTTGTGTTGTTTCACATCACTTAGAGGGTAATATGTCAGGCATAGAGTAGTCTGTGTCACTCCATTTTGACAACTACTTGAACCAGTTGAAATAAATTGTTTCATTAACTACTCATCAGGGATGCTGGATGATAATATGCCATGTGAACAAATGAGATAAATCAAACAGGCAGGGAATTATTTTATTGAAATGGCACCATGAAAATTATTCATGTCCCATAGAGAGGAAAGTAAAATACACTAAAACCTAAGTGTCTTGCCTCAGATAAGCTACCCTTCAAAATTCACTGAAAACAATTCTTTTTTCTTTTTTTTTCTTTTTTTTTTTTTTTTTTTTTTCTTTTTTTCCTT